>VUQR01005544.1:17939-44338 GCA_015108515.1 Hemichromis elongatus
TATTCTGAGCATTGCTGGAACCAGATAATGAAAGCAACTGCCAAGTGTTTATTGTTTGACAAGCCGGCTAAAATGAGGAGCAATAGTGGAGCTCATGTGGAATGGGACAACTACAAAAATAACTTCAAAAATCAAAAAATAAGATGTTTTGCATGTATATGTTTCTAAATTAATTTTTTTGTGTGGTTTTGTTTTTGTTTTGTTTCTTCTTTACAAATTTACTCACACCATAAACAAGGAGTTATCACTCGGGAATATGAGCTGGGAATATCAGCCAAAAAGATTGGTCTCTTATTAACATGTACAAATTTACCTGAGATCACGCTGGCTGATTTTGGCCCACTTTTCTCACTATTTTGTTCTGTATCACCTGCCTACGCTCTCATTTGCTCTCATCAATTACAGATCATTTGCTTTCAGTCATTCCTCCTTCTCTCTGCATCAAGCTCCGTGGAAAAGTGTCTTTTTTACATGCCTTTGCAGAGCTTTCCTCCCTCCACTTCTCCCTGTCAGTGAGAAGTGATCTTATATACAGCAATATGCTGACGACAATCTCTGCGGAGCACAACATAAAAGACAGCACGAGCATGAAAGAGCGAGAAGAGACAGAGGAAGAGTGGGAGTGTGCTCTAACAATACAGTGCTTTATTAAAATGTCAAACACAAAGGACTACAGAAAAAAGGGATATTACTAGTACTAAAAGCACATTAGACAGAAGTAGATTTCTTGGAGTGGGAGGAAAATGTCAGTAGAACTTCATTTATTCTAACCTCAAACATCTAAGCTGACTTGCTGCTTTGGCTAAAATGAAGGTTGTACTTAGAAAAAGTAATGCTGATAAACACAGAGGGGAAAAAAATGAGCAATCGTAAGGATATATTTTACACACATACATGGGTAACTGAAGGAGGGCAAATGGTTACTGTGCAAGGATAGATTCTGGTATATTACTAAAAAGAGGGCAACTTTACTATGGTGACACATGATCCAACCTGAGTCATCAATAGAGAGGCTAGAAAAATAAAAAGACATAATGATCAACGTATGATCGATCTGGTTTTACTTTGATGACAGGCTTTTTTATTTCCAGCGGCCACTTTTCTGTTTCTTTGCTGGGATTGTACACTGTGCAGGTACTAATTTCTTACTGGTCGCTCCATTTATAATGAAAAACCTTTACAAGTTTTAATTTGTTGCGTTCATCCTCCGGGTGACATTGCAACTACTTGCAATTGGTCACCATCAGTAGGTTGTCAGGGTTGTCAAAATGATTATTTTAGTCTGACTGATACTTTAAATTTTTTTCTCTTTTCCTTTTTGGGTGTGATTAGTTTGTGCAGGAGTCTTTAGAAAAGGTGGTCACAGTTTGACCCCAAATTTACTCTGAAGTAAGAAAATATGTCAAGATTTTATTGTTACCGGCGCCATTATGGATTTGACTTATATGTTCATTTTTAACAGATCTCTTAGAATGGGAGGACAATGTCAGTACATTTAATAACTAAGTTTACTTGCTGGTTTGGCTAAAATGATGGTTGTATACATCCATCCATCCTCTTCCGCTTATCCTTTTCAGGGGATGGAGACTATCAACTCCAACTGATGGTGGAATTGAAATCAGGGGCCTTCTTACAGTGCTAACCAGTGTGCCGCCACGCTGCTCCTGGTTGTAATATCAACTGATATATTCATTTTCAACTGACTTCTCGGATGTGAGAGACACAGCAAATTGATACAGGCTGAAGTAGCATTAACACATGGCTCCACTTTTCACAGGTCTTCATATTTTATTTGATTTTTTTTAATGTGAAAAGAAAATTAACACATTTGAACTAGAGAAATGAAACTGTGTGAAAATACCTTGAGATAAAACTGACTTAATTTCTTTTCCTTATCTGAAATATTTGAATATATATATATGTGTGTGTTCTGGACGAACCACATGAGATACACCCAAATGAAGGCTATTAACCACATACTCACCATCATCATTAATTAAGAATAGTTTTGACTAACTGCAAAAATTTGTATCGTTTCTCAAAGCTAATTTATGGATAAAGGGTTACAGGATGGATGCTTATCTACTGTGATGAATGCTTCAGAGAACTGCTTAAAACTTGACACGTCTGAGTAGCACAAGGAGAAAAGAAGCCTCCCGTGGAGCAAAATGTTCCAAAAAATAATTAGGTTGACTTGGATTTTCTCTCTTCATTAAATGAAGGTTCGCCTTTAAAACATTTCACGTAGTTATCACATAAAGCCGAAAGTGTGGAAAAAATATTAAGAGAAACAAAGTGTGAGATTAGCAAAACGTTAAGAAAACATTGTGAAAGTTGTGGATTTTCTTTTGCCTGAGAACTTTTCTTCCCTTCTGATTTCCTGCCAGCAGAAAACACATCAACCAGTTTTCTGTCTTCAACAGTGAAGGTATCATACTGATAATAAACGCTACACGAAAAAAATAAATTGATCAAGACACATTTTGTATTAACTACAATTAAAGTAGTTATTTAAGCATATAAATGTTTAGTACAATTTTGAAAAAAATCCAAGTTCCCTGTTTTCTTGTTCTGTCTTTGTACCTTTGCCTGGCTCCCACATGGTCTCAGTGTCTCTCTACCTTTCACTATCTCCATACCATTGTGAAGAGAACGGGGATTAAGAGACTCTAGGAGCTGTCTCTAAGCTTTGTAACACAATGAGAAAGTACCACAGAAGCAAGAAATATTCGAGCATGCACACAACACAAACAAAAACTTTGATCTCTAGCTGAACTGCACACAACCAACCATCGCCTTCCCCTAGCAAAACACTGGTATGCTTCGGCATGTCTTTGTAAGGTAGTGGCTTGAAGAAACAAACAAAAAAACAAATAAATACACAAACAAAACATTAAGATACTTTTTGCAATGGCCCTAAATGATACAAGAAAAGTGCAATTAACAAGCATGCTATATAGCTAGAAGAACAAAGCTTTATTAACATTAACTGGATAAACAGTCCTATCTTGTGGTTTGATGGCTGCCAGTTCAAATGTCATATTTTCTCTGCGAGGAAAACAGCATTGACCTTGTAAATATGTTGTGGTGCTCATGGCAAAGAAACGTACTGATTAACCCTCTGGCTTCGTTATGAGTATGTAGCTGAGCTGATCTACTAGTATCCTTCCTGTCAAATCTGACCGATTTACAACTTAAAACACTCATAAATATTGTGTTTTACGTCTGATTGCCATATGACATCCTCCACACTATGGACTTAAACATATAAAAGTGATGAGCATCACATTTCATTGAATTTTGAGTGTTTTAATCAGCCTTGTTACATCGATGGTGTGCTCCTTCCCCTTTGGCCTCTGACCCCCTGAATGACCCACTGAAATGAATTTGGTGGTGAAAACTGTTCATTATGTTAATACAAGAACTGTTTAAACCGCCCGGTCAATTTTGACCAGGAACACTAAACTATGGGGGGAAGTGTGCACAAAACCGGAGGGGTAATAAACACTTTCTCTGATTCTTTGATCACGATCCGAAAAAACAACAGCACCAGCAAAAACATCAGGATTTTTTTTTCTGGCATACACAACATTTAAAAAAGTATAAAATGTTTTAACAGGATTGAGCAGCCGGGAGTAAAAATGCTGAAAATGTTTTCTTTGAAAGTTTTCTGTCAGCTGCATTGAAAAAAGAAAACGTCCACTGTGTTATATATTATTTAATATAATGTCATTGACCTTAAAACTTGACCTACTGAGCTCGTTGTTTTAGTCGGCCCAAAATGCGTATAGATACACTGGACTCCAGCCTGAAACAGTTGCTGCTCATGTTCTCTCCCTAGACACTAAACAAGAAAATCATATTTTCACAATGGATTTTATGAAACATGAGTGAATAACTGAAGTGAATCACCAAACAAACCTTTTGACATTTAAAAAGCAGTGTCATAAAAAGTAAAAGTCCCAAGAATCAACTCGGGATTTACACTGCTTATTTTTTTTTCCACCTTTGTGTGCAGTGTTGTTCTTATTCAAGACCCTCAGGACTTTGCTCTTCCCAAACAGGACCGTTCATAATTCTCCTAAGCACTGTGCATGACAAATAGTCTTTTCTACAATCGAATGCCTGAATGAACACAAAACCTAATCTTGCATAGCCAGACATGAGTCTCATCAAATTTAGCGAGTCTGGAAAATTTAAATACAAAGAGGTGCAGAGAAAAAAATGAGTTATTACTAAAACTTAAACTAATAAAATAAGAGAGAACTTTTCCCAAACCTAAAGGCAGGGATGAAAAAAGAACACAATCATATGTGCTGTTTTAATGGGAAAAAAAAGGGGGAAATTAAAGTGAAAACCTAAAAAATGGGGGAAATAACAAAAAAAAAGAGAACTATTTCAATATAATTACATATGTGTGTCTTATTTATGTATTACTTTTGAGAGGACCATGGGATCCATTGTCATGATAAAATCTGATCAAATGCCAGGTTCTTCATGAAACATTCTTAAATGCAGTACAATGCTGTCCATAGTTGGGACTGCAAGCAGTTTCCCTTTTTTCATTGTTCAGTATTTAAATCCTTTTTCATGAAGAGATTTTGGGGAATCGGTGAAAGAGAGATGGCATGCAAAATAGAAAGAGAGTGGTGCAAAGAGACAGTATTAGCAGTGGAGAAGAAAGACAAGAGTATTTAGCCCATTATTTCTACGGGCTAGGTCAAAATGAATCAGTGAGAAAATGAAAAGTCATCTTCAAAGACCAGAGAAGGCTCTGCTATTATTCTCTGTCTGAAAAGTGACACTCCACTTTAAGTGTTCCGCTTTAGGATGGCCTTGGGAGGTTAGAACCATGAATGTCAAAGTTGATTTCACACTTTGTAACCCTCTATGTGATAAATGTGGACACCATGCACACATATACATGCTTAAAACACATCAGCACATCATGTATGACACAATATTAATCACCTGTAACATCTCTACTATTTGGAAACATACACATGTACACACACACACAATAAGTGGAGATTATCCTGCATTACAACAAAGGTTAAAACATTAAGAGCTTACTAGTGTGCCATCGTCAAAGAGTTAGAAGCATTCAGACAGAACAGAGGTGCCAATATAAGAATGAGTCATAAGGATATGTTTTTCCAAAAAATTGTCAGAGGGAGACTACCTTTCAGAAAAAATAAAGTTTGAAATGGACAATCTTGAAGAAAAAAATTGAAATGATAATTGATTGCTTTTCTTCATTAACATATCCAATTACCCTTGGAACAACATGTCAGGATGTTTTTGTATGGATTAAGCAAAGAAGATGTTATGTGTTAATTAGTGCGTGCTGCTGAGCAATTAACTGGCTACCGGTGGTAGCTTTCTTATTGAATGGACCGACATGAGTATGGCATCAAACTTCTCACTTGACCTTCTGCCAAAAAATCTAATTAGCACATTTGCATCAAAGTATCATCAAATCTTTTAGACCTTGTTGTTTTGTTGCTGTAGATTAGTGCATGTAATATAAAATTAAATTGGTGGGTGAAAAGAATAAAAAGATGAAAAGCAGAATGTTTATGGTAGGTTCGTCAGTCACAGGAAAAAATAAACATGTTATGTTCTCTGTTGTGAAACGGCAAAGAAATGCTGCAGAGGGAATCAGAGCCATCATCTACATCTACATCATGAACCCACATGGATGAGCAGCACACATTTAGCCAAATGTTAACAGTGACTTAAAAGCTAGGACAAGCACATTCTGTTTTAAAAGTCATTCTTTACGTTAAAGCACACAAAGGGTTTACACAAATACATTTGTTTTTACATTTAGCAGTGCGTTAATAACGAACTCCGGCACTGTGGAAGACCAAATGTGCTGAATAAAAAAACAGGTTTAAGGAATAATTTAACCGCTCTCAGAAATTTCAGAAATACTAAATTCTTCCTTGCAAACAGTTGAGTAGTGGGAGTTTTTGGAAAATGCTTCCAAATTAGTCACAAGTGTTGTTTGCTCATAGAGGCAGAATTATGCTGCTGGACGCAAAATGTCAAAATATCAACAAGACCCTTTTTGTGTTGTTCTGTTATTCATTTAAATAAGTGTTGCTATTGAGAAAAAAAATTAATGTCAGCAAACTATAAATAAAACCTACTGAATTATAATTAACAAACAACTGGAATTTGGTTTAAGTCAAACACACTTCTGATGTTACTATATGGTTTCCAATTTTGAAAGCTAATAAAGAAACAAATAAGTTGTTAACAATGTGACACTGAATACATTTAGACGGCTGTTAGTGGGAATTTTTTTTTTTTATGAAAAAACATAAATTCTTCATATAATGAAAAAGGTACCGTATTTTTTCAGACCAAAAGGCACATTAAGTGAAACAAAACAGTCAGATAAGTCAAACTTTACTCAACTCATTCTTCTTGCTTCCTCCACTTCCGTACCGTTGATTCATTAATGTTAAATTCTCGCGCAGTTGCTCTATTCCCATGTTGTTGCAGTATATTTATGACTAACCTGGCATTGTGGATGGATTATCTCAGTTGTTCTCCTGACAGAAGTTCGTCCGTTTACAGCATCCTGCCATGCGGTTACATTTATTCCTAACCATCGAGCGAGTAACCAAGCGAGCTAACTTCCTGCTAACTTCTAACTCCGTTAAATTGAATAAATTCTGTTTTCATGGATGCCTGGATGTTAAAGTTAATTTTTACACCTGGTAAAGCAGCAACACTGATCATTTTTTTAAAGATGAAAGAATTTAGAGAGTTTTTAACTTTTAGCGATGCTGCAGTGATCGTTTGACTCTGGGAACTGAAGTGGCTTTTGGACCCGTATTACTCCGCGAGGCTCCTGACTACTGTAGCCGTAATGCTCCGACAATCCATCAAGCAGTGCGGCTTCATAGCTTATTAAATTCAAACTAAAACATTTTTTGACAGATTTTTGAGCGCCATGTACCACATAAAATTGGTTCGAGGTCAGTAAACACAACCAGAATTTATACATAAGGCATACCGGATTATAAGGCGCACTGACGATTTTTGAGAAAATTAAAGGATTTTAAGTCTGCCCTATAGTTAGAAAAAAATACAGTAATACATAGTCCTGCATCAAAATATCCCCAGAAAACAATGTATGTTATCTTCAATTGGCCATGCTATGACAAAATAAAGGAGTACTAAGAATCCCAAAAGGTTCATTCTGTTCATCTGGACTTAGCCTTTTCAATGGGAGAAATGTTTCATTGCTCATCCAAGTGACCTCTTCTGTCTCAGCTGACTGCAGGTTTCCCCAACCTTATAAACAGTACATTTGCACAGTAACTGAAACCAGCCACCTGAATGGGCTGGGAGGTCAGTTCCTTGATCATTAATATGCAAATCGTCATGACCATTGATCAACAACCAATGATCCATGACCATGAGAACCATTCACAGAGAGTTGGGGAATGGCTGCAATCACAGCATTGTGGGCTAAAAACTCTCAATCAAAAGAAAAGAAAACAAAAAATGGTCAAGAACACATGAGAAAAAAAGTCATGGACATCTATCAGTCAGAAAGACTTTGGACACAGTGAACAATGGTGATAGCCATTATCCACAAATGGAGAAAAATTGGAACAATGGTGAAACTTCACAGACGTGGCCAACAAGCATAAATTATTCCAAGAGCTTATCGATTACAAGAACACAAGAACACAGAATAACATCTAAAGAACTGCAGGGCTTCCTTCCTCAGTTAAGATGAGCATTCATAATTCTTTGATATAAAAGAGACTGTGGCATCTGGCATTAAACTAACATAGCATTTCATAAAACGAACATTATACCGGCAGACAAGCATAATCACAGTGTGAAGGTCTGAGGCCGCTTTGCTGCCTCAGGACCTGGATGACTTGCTGTAGCTGACAGAACCATGCATTCTGCTTTCACCAGCGCACCCATCAGTTTGTGCCTCGAAGCTCAGACACACTTGTGTCATGAAGCAGGATAACGATCCCAAGACTGAACTTAAATCTGAGTGAGAAGCTTTGGGATGACCTTAAACAGGCCGTTCATACTTGAAAATCCTCCAATGTGGCTAAATTAAAACAATGCTGCAAAGACAAGTAGGCCAAAAATTCCCCCTGAAACCCTCAGTTTCACGGGGCAGTATCATACAAAACATCAACAGGCTAATAACGTGTTCTGTTTGCAAGGTATCTTTTTTGACATGCTGATTCCTACAGAGGTCACAATGGTAAAAACTGAACTTTGCAGGTTAACAAAAAGACAGATGATTGATATGGTTAGCCGTTTCCTGCTGACAAAAGAAAACATGGTCACACTTGACATTTTCCAGGTGAGACAATTCATAAGCCCTCACAGTGTCGATATTATCTCAGGAATATCTGACATAGCAGAGAATTGCACCACTCAGTTGCTGACTAAGACCTGTGACTGTGAGAAGCATAAGCTGTTTTTGAAGATACATTAATTCTAATTCCTTCAGGAAACACCACCATGCACACAGCATTTTAAACACAAATCACACCATGCTTAAGGTAACTTCGGGACATTTCAGGGCATGCGCTAAAACTAAAAATACAGTTTTAGCCATGAGAAGAAAAAAGGCATATAGATGAAAAGCAAATGGTAAAGGAAAGGGAGAATCAGGAGCTAAAAGACATCAGGACCTGCTGCTTTAAGTTGATTAAACTTACTTCAGTTGAAGGACATGCTCACTATGCACATACTGTAGTTTGACAACATGTTTTTTTTTAAGTTTATTATGCTATGCTGTGCTACTATACTCATTTACAGGCTTATAATTATATTTTACCCCAATATGCATTGAGAAGCATATTCTGTGTTCTTTGTCTTTCTTAGTCTCAGTAACAGTTCCTCTGATCCACTTCAGACTTTGCAGAAACAAATCTTGAGCTCCAAGTAAGCATTTCCAAATGAGATTGTTCAGACTGGTTTAATTCCATCTAATTTTGGAGGTCCAAGGAAGAATATTAGCAGGTTTATACCAGGACGGTGTGCAACATGTTGGCATGACTAATATGGTTTTTAGGTTGTACACCAGTTCAAGGAAACATGCTGAACGGGGTGCTTACTTGACAGGATGGAAACAGGTGACAGTGAAGACAACAAGCTTTGAAGTACATTTGCTCTCATTTGGTAGGCGTTTCAAACTTTTTTTTCCTTGTAATTTTGTTTCTTTATGCATCAAATACAGTGGAATTTAAATTTGATGTAATGATGTGATCCGAGAATACTAAGTCACCTCTCATACATGGTGGAGGCATTGTAGCATAGCCATGTATGGCTGCTAGTGTTTACTGGTGATGTAACTGCCCAGGGAGGGATTCTGAAGTGTCCAGGTGGCGGCAAAACTGATCGGTTGCGCTTCACAGAGCAAATAGATAATGGCCCAAAACATACTACAAAAGCAACCACAGAGTTTCTTAAGACAGAGAAATGGGATATCCTTTAATGGCCAAGTCACTTACCTGATCTCGGCCCAGCAGAGCATGTTGTTTCAGTTACTGAAGGCACAACTGAATGCAGAGAGGCAAACAACCAGCCAGAAAAAGTGGCTACAGTAAAAACCTGCCAGAAAACAAACAAAGCATCTGATGATGGGTTCAGGATAGCATAGCAAAGTATTAAAAAACAATCTATGTTAGTTTGTCCACTTACCTTTGAGCCTCTAAAAATGGGGGACTATGCGGGAAAATGGCTGTAATTCCTAAACAGCTAACACAATACTTGTTAAGCTCCTCCAATGGGACCTAAAAGTCTGCATTTCATTCACGCTGTTGTTGTTTGATTTAAAACCCATAGTGGTGGCGTACTGAGGTTCATCCAGTCTTAAGGTGCAGACGCTAGCTCACATTTCGCATGCACTACTTGCTTGAGTTTGCTTTATTTTAAAATGTCACTTACTGTAGATCTTAATATAAAAATTCCACTAATCCCTGCTTAACGTAGACAGGTAATGAAAGAAAACACCTGGACATCCAACAAAGTATGTCACACAGTTCAGAAGCCACATTTTCTGTAAAACTGTTCCCACTGCGTATGAAATTTTTGGGCTTTGTGATGTTGCAGACATTTAACATCGACAAAAAAGCAATATAGCAAAGCAAATAAAAGGGACTAAGCCCATAAGCGTAATATGGCCACTTTAATAGAGGCTATAATATATATTCACATTTGTGAGTCTATAGGGATTTTATAGAGAAAAGCAGAGGAAGCTGTGTATCACTGAATGGAGATCTCTAATAAACTTAACACATAAACTTGCTCTAATATTAAAAGTATAACTTAATGGCTATCTATAACTCAAACACAACCAGCATGCTTAAAAGACAAAAGGGAACCAGGTTTCATATAACTCCATCTGGGTGTAGATTACTGTTATCTCACCTGCTCACTGTCACACACACACATGGGCTCATACAAATCCGCCTGATGTAATGGAGGTCATCTTTAGTGTGTACTGACTATTATCCATCTCTCAATGTGATTTTCTCCATCCCACTGTTATTTTCTACCCCATTCATGCTGATTTTCTCTCCTCTCTTACCTCTCGCTGCTTTTGTCTCCATTCTGTGTGTGTCACCTCCTCTCTCTCCTTCTCTTACAGCATTCCCTCTCTTTTTCCCTTCCTCCCACTCTCCACTCCCTTCGGTCTAGCTGTCACCCCTGTCATTCATAAGCACAATGCCATTCTGCTTGTTTCAGTAATAGGATAGTCCATTATCTGACTGTGTCTGTTCATCAAGGTACTCCTGTCGTACATTTTGCTCTCCTCACCTTCACCTCACGCAGGAGGGAGGAGGGACAGAGGGATGATTAGGAGGAGGAGAGAAGCCTTGAACAAGGACAGATGGACGTAGAGAGAAAGAGAGAGGAAGAGAAGGGCATAAAGATAGGGCAGATGTGTGAAAATGATAGTGCGAGTGAGGGTTCTTACATCTTTCTATCTTTCTGTATGTTTCATCAGCTGATTGCTCCTATCAGACAGATTGAAGGAGGCTCTCTCTCATTCTGAGCATCTCAATAATGCGCTTGCAACTTGATTAGCTTTTCATCACCTACCGCTGCTTTCCACTCATGTGTACATATATCTATATCTGCGTGTGTATGTATAGTTATTTAAGGTTTTAGCTTGAAGAAATTTTGATTTTGATTTTGATCTGGCACACCTTTTCGTTTTCAGTATTTCAGCTTTTGTAGATTTCAAAACTTTATGTTTTGAATGTTTATGTTACATATTCTGCTAAAATTGAAGTTGCACAGAATACACAAGTTGAAATTCTTTACATGCTTTGTGCATCATAACCATCCTTCTGTGCTGTCCCAAAAACAGATAGGCGTTCTTCTGATTTGTTGATGGATTGTTTCATGGGGGTTTGTCTTCCCAGATTTGGATTAGGGTATCAATGAGATGCTCGATCAACAGCTTCAGAGGCGCCAATACAGAATCAGAGATTCTGAAACATGAAAGTATCAGTGTCTTTGTTATCTAGGATCTGTGTACAATCTGGCTACCCGAGTCCTGCCCAGAGGAACCCAAGGCCAATGCCTCAAAGTGGATTTGAGAATTTCATCCTGGTATCGAACGACAGTCAATATACGGTTGGCTTGCAATTGGAGGTCTGTGTAACTCACCAGAGCGAGGCCTCTACAGAGCATCACTGACCCACTGCCAAACTGATCATGTTGGATGATGTTGCAGGCAGCATACTATTTACCATAGTGTCACCAGACTTTCACACCTGTTACATATGCTCAGTTTGAACCTACTCTCATCTGTGAAGAGAGCAGGATATCAGTGGTTAATCTGCCAGTTCCCGTGTCCTCTGGTGACTGACAGTACGTTTGCACTAAGTACCGCAGCAATTTCCTAATGTTGTAAAACTGCTCAACATTTGGCAATAAAACCCTTTCTGATTCTGATTCTGATTCTGAATACCAATTGATCTGCAAGGTGCTGGGCTTTGAACACAGATTCCACTAAAGTATGACAGGACCTCATGACGCCCTCGTGGAGTCTCAGTTTGGTTAGAAACATACACATGAGTAACTCACGGGAGGTCATTTTGTAGGGTTGTGGCAGCACTCCTCTCGCTCCTCCTTGCACAAAGGAGCAGATAGTGGTCCTGCTGCTGTATTGATGCCTCTCTACAGCCCGGTCCAGCGCTCCTTGTGCGATAGCCCTTCTTCTGTTATATTCTTCACACTTTTGCTGAAAGACACATCAAAACCAAAGGAAAATCAGTCAGGTAGGATCAGAAGAGAGCAATGGTCTTTGGGTACCACCTCCAAAAGCCATTTCCTTTTTTCTGGGATTTCCTGGTGTAGCGTCTCCAGTATATCAGTTGTCAGGTGATGGTGAACCTTACTCAGCAGTCATAGGGCAAGGGACAGGGTTTAACATTATCCTGAATTACATGCTAACAGCCAGCAAGGAAAAAACAGCTACAGAGATTTGAGATGACTTTAGCCAGAGAAGCTAAACGAAGCTATATAAAGTTCATATTTATATATCATAGGTAATTAAGGAGTACGGCTCTATACCAACCAGACGACCAGACAGGCATCGTGAAATGTATTCCTTCCTGGAGTTTAAAGTGCATTTCCACAGTAATGAGTTCTTAATTTCAGCCAATCAGTGATTCATTTTTGTAGTCAATCAGCCATTCAGTGACTGTGTGCTGCCTGCAAACTGATTTGCAATATTGAGCAATGAAATATCCCTGGCTCCACGTGTCAGAACTTTATTTTCAGTCTAATATATTACAAATTCAACGGTTGGATAAATCAGTGCCACTGAATTTCATATTAATAATAATCACATCACCCATAGCCCAGAGTGACTTATGATTTTATAGATGAATTACGCTACAGTTTATTGCTCTAAGTCAGGTATATGTGTGTGTGTGTGTGTGTGTGTGTAGGTGTGTTAGTATTTGTGTGTGGGAGTATGTTAGAGAGAGAGAGGCAGAGAGTGAGCTTGGGCCTCTATCTTTGTGAGAACCAGTTTGAATTTTCGACATATGGAGTGAGGGCATTCATGCCAAGCTTGCCTAAGAGGCGTTCTCCTTGTTTTCTGGTTCAAGTATAAAATTAGGTTTAGTGTAAGTAATGAAGTTGTGATGGTGGTTATTGTAGAGGGTAATGAACCACATCATGTCAATAGAAAATTTCGTGTGTGTGAGAGAAAGGGAATATTTAGGCAGTAAAATTTCACAAATCCTTACACACAGAGACATCAACTGTTGAGTAAATCTGTAGAAAGGTACAAGATATATAATGTATTCTCAACCCATCACATCAAATTGCTATCTGTCAGATTTCGCTGGCATTGCGGTGACACGTGTAGGCTGTCTTTTTAAGTCAGTGCACAGGGAGTCGCAATAGTGGACGTCGAGAGACAACAGTTTTCTTTTAAAGAGCAAGAAAGTCTGCATTTGGAGGTTTGAAGGAGTGGTAGTGTCGAAAGTCACAAGTTTTTAAGATAAGATAAGATGACAGAAGCGGTACATCTTGGTTTTTACTTTGTTTGAACTTGTGGATTTCTAATTATTTTTTAAAATTTCTTTTTGACTTCTACTTACTAGCTGGGTCAAGACCAGGACTAATTCAATTTGTTAGTTGAGTTATGTTCCGTATAATAACAATAATATTAAAAATGATTAAAAAATGCTTCTTTTCTCCTTTGGACAAAGGCTTTAATCATCTTTTAGATGACTTTGGTGACACAACATTTCTCAAGCTAGCCAGCAGATGCAGTTACCCGGGGCGAAGTGCGATATAGTAAAAGCCTTTCCACTGAATACTGCAACCCGATTCTGACAAGTCTGCAGGTCAATAGGTCACACATATGAATAAGACCTTGAGTAATTGCCCAAGCACTTATCAAAGTACTTGACTTAGGGCAGAGATGATGTATTTTTAAGACTCAAAATATAATTTTAATAAAGCTGAGACCTTGCTTTAAGTGCAGTAAATTTCACATTTGTGTTTATTTTCTCTGTAAATATGTTGAAGAAGTTTAGATTTTATTTCTCTGCTACCAGAGCAAAAAAAAACAACTTTATAATACCACTTACAGTTTTTTAAACAATGCAAAATATCGAATTCATCAAAATATGCAGTTGCCTGTATTAATTATAGCAGCCTTATAAACTGAATGCTGCAACCTTGAATGTTTGAATCACAAACACCAAGAGAAAAAAGAGGTACTAAGGTTTTTGTCTCAACCTGCCATGCATTCTCCAGAAACGCTGACAACAAAAACATGATGCTGTTGACCAGTAAGAAATATTTTGCCACTAATCAGAAGAACTTTTATTTATGATTTTAATATGAAGAATAAACATTTCCTGAAATTTCACGTAGTATTCGTCTAAACATTTACAACAAAAAACGACTCAACCTGATTCGTGTTGCTCATGCTCCCAGCTCTCTCCCTCCTCACTACAAGTTGAGTCCTCTCACACTTCTTGTGTGAAGATGAAGCCCCATATGTGTGTGTGTGTGTGTGTGGGCAATGAATCATAGGCTTTTGTGCGGGGATGACAGTTTGGGAGCTTAGCAAGAGGAGGAGGAGAGAAGAGAGAGAAAGAGAAGAGGAAAAACTTCAGAGGGGAGGAGAAGCCTCAGGACACACATGGAGCAATATCTTCCCTCCCTTTATTCCTACTTTCCTTTCGTTTGTCTCGCACACACATTTGTACTCACAGTCAGTCAGTCCCAGAAGACCATCTACAGAGGAGCTATGACTGAAAGTGAGGCAGGGTTACGCTGTATTAGCTCGCCATCTGTAATGGTGAATGTGTGTGTGTGTTTATGTGTGGGGTTGTGTGAGTGAACACAATGCAACAAAATAACAACAGAAAAGAAAACAAGTAGAAAGTTTTACTGTAAATGATGTGAAGTTAGCAGTTTAAAAATACGGTGAACCACTGTTAATGGCTTCAGGTTTTTAGCTTTCTAACACAGGTGTGATCTGGGCCTCTTTTCAACAAGTGACATTCTTAGGTTATATCGTTTGACAAAACAATTTACCACACTTGTATAGAACGTATGGACAAAAGCACTTGGCCACCTATACACTTCCAAGAGGTACTCAGCCATAGGAACCAATGCCACTGATGTGCACAGTTTTGTGCTGATGAGGAGGTTTTGAACTCTGCAGTTATTCAATCAGCAGAGCATTAGTCAGTTTAACCTCTTTTCACCTCAGCACTCAGTGACCCCTTTTTTTTTGTAACTTTACATTGTCTGGCCTTCTATGGCTGACTTTGACTGTGCCACTTTGTAATAAACACTGCTTACAGTTGATGGTGGAAAATCTAGGAAGGAAGAAATTTCATAACTGGATTTTTGAAACAGTGACATCAAATTCAGTAAATGAGTTATTCGTAATGCTGTCAGTGACTACATGTGTCATATTGTTCTGGTAGTAGTGCAGGGAGTTCATCATATCGTATGGAGTCACATAATTAAATGCATATCATTAACCATCAGTACAAAAACATGCAATAATATTGCGGTTGCTAACCAAAGTATTAATTTAACAGTTTGAGTAAAAGGATTATACATTGTCAAGCCTGTGATGGCTTACAGAGAGCAAATTTTATTAGCATTATTTTTGGATTGCTTGAGTTTGGATTGGTACCCTACAATATAAAGAATAAAGAACCCCAAGAAAACTATTGTTGTAATTTGTCATTATATAAATAAAACTTAACTGAGCTGAATCATGCCTCTACAGTCTGTAGACTATTTTGCCGGTCGATTCTAAGCAAAAGGTTAGTCTACACATAACAAGCTCTTAGTCATGCAAAATTTAAACAGAGTGAATATTATTCTTGTATTTGTTCACACTAATGGCAAATGTTGGTTACACATCTGCGTAGGTTGCATACCCATAATCCTTCACTCTGTCTTGGTAAAAAAGCTATGCAAACAGGCACCTACCCAGTCCCCCATTAGCCACTGACCATTGATCCTAAGTGTGCGAGGTCATACTCAAGTCACCGGGAGCAATTTGAGGAACGTTGTCTGGCTCAAGGACACTTTGACATGTGGATAGGTAGAGCTTGTACAGAAGCATGTGCTTGATGTAAAAGCTTGCACACTCACATCAGGATCACAGTCCCGTAATTACCTTTCTGGTGTGTTTTTTGCAGTAGTGTCTGTCCATCAAGACTGCTTGACAGCTTGAGCTGTGATACTGTTAGTAATGAGTGTGCTTCTCTATATATAGCTTGTCTGTTGATAATGTCAGTTTTCTTGCCTGTGAGAATCAAATGGCTTTCATTCTTCCTTTAACAGACACTCATAAGCTCAGCATTTTATGCACCAGGACATAATCTACTCTATAGACGTGGACATTCAAGCTCTGCCTATCTTAGACGTGAATGCATGTGTGCAGCTCATTTGTGTGATCCCTTCACTATAACAGGATTCAGTACTGAATGAGTGGTTAGACATGTGATCTGACAATTTTCTTTTGTTTGCTTTAAATCTAAAAGTTAAAAACAACCTGATTTAAGTGTTTTACTACTGAGCATTATTATTCCTTCATGACATGATAACGAACAAATTTAAACAAATGGTGCAGAAACGTATTAATTCCCATGTTTCAGCAAATTATTTAAGCCATTAGTTAAAAAAGAAAGAAGCAAAGGTGAAATAGAGCAGAAAGTCCATTGTAATCATTCATTACACTGAAGAACTGGCTTACACCTTTCTAAGCACAATGGGTCATAATAATCAAAGTAGGTCAAACAATCAAGTAGCTCTCTAAAATGTAATGAGTATTTATAGCTGACAATTTGGATTAATAACATTAACTTTTACTTCCAATTTCAGTTCAAGATCTCATCACTGTGGAAGGGAGTTTTAAATCCGTGTCAGGCTGAGTTTGTCAGTCCCTCTCTGTATAATTAACATGACATGGCCAGCTGGAATCACAGTAAATATGAAATATTGGCTAAGTGGCCAAAAAAAAAAATGGACAAATATGATGAAAGCTATTACACTGTTGGTACAATAAGACAAGAAGCTTACCACAAGTCTGTATAAACTGTAGTTTAAACCTAATGGCTCAGTTACATGGAAATAAGATAAGATAATAAGATAAGTGCTCTAATAAGCACAACTTGTTTGCAACATGTTTCTTTGCATCGACTCAACTGGTAGCTATCTGACAATTTACAACATATGGCTGTAGATTTGCCTTAAATGGGTACAGACTTGTAATTTTCACCCACTGATCACAGTTAATTACCATATTAACACAACAGATTGCGTGTAATTGCCATGTAATTGACCCATTCAAGTCTGATGATGGTAACGAACTGCGAGTGGTTGCAGACTTGCTTCTTGTCTTCAAAGCAAATATTTTAAAGGCAAAAAAATTACAGGTTCATCGCACACAGTTACACTATTCTCTTTTTTGTGGGATACGTTCTGCACCCCTGTGTGTCAATCAGCTCTATTGATGGGGTTTTTTTCTTGTAAGATTGAGGAGTGTAGCACGAGGCTGTGATGTAAAATGACATAATTAAGTAAAAATCAAAATGTTTTCTTCTGCAACAAACCAAACTAAGTTAAAGAAATAGATTTTTAAAGAATCGTATTGTACACGAACAGCATAGATCATATTCAGACTCCTAGTTACAGTTTTGTTCTGTCTGGAAGAAAATACATTGGTTCTGTGCCAGAGAAAGATCTTTTTTTTTTTTAAAAAAGCTACTTTTGATAGAGACGTGAGATTCTTCTGATATATTTTAGGCTATTTTCCATGTTTTTCCAAGTTTTCACTAAAAGCCGATGAAACAGGTGAGCCTAGAGTTCACAATTTGCCAACATTTACCGGATTGAAAATTTCAGTGGTTGTTTGGTTGGTTTTGAAAGTTTTTGTTAAACGTGGCTTTGGAAACTCTCAATGACAGAATATGGGAGGGAAAAAAAGCATTGAAATAAATGCTCTCAGCTCAAAAATGTGCTTGCAGGCCTTATATACGGCTGCACTTCTCAGCCCTTTTCTGCAGAACGTGTGCTCCTGTTGGAGGAGGAAATGTTGATTGCAATGATTGCTGTATAATTCTAAGCTTGCAAACATCTGAGCGCGACTGCAAATTCAGGTTAATTGTAGCAGTTTTCAGCAAGCTGAACATTTTCCTTTAGCAGTTTTAAATAAGAAAATTTGAGGTCAAAGTAAAATCGTAATATATTAGGCTTTCCTTTGACTATGATTTACCTCTCTTTTTTTTTTGTATTTTAAGAACAACTAGACATATTGGAAAATAACTGACATGTTTAACTGTAAATACTCAGGACACATTTAGTTTACAGTCTAGGCTATGACTTCAGATTTTCAAATGTACTTTTATGTTTTTAAAAGCATTACAAAAAACAATCAGTATATAGCGCTTTGATACATTACATCAGGAGGCTACAGACAACAAGACAATAAGAGTTGCATCAGATGGGACTCTCAGCATTAAATTGGTATAGCTTCACTGAACACTCCATTTTGATCCTCTCTGGGGTGTCGGGTAATCAGGATGAAATATGGCTGCAGTCATTTAAAATACTGATGCAACTGTACAAATCTGTGCTCAGTCTGTTAGGTGTGAGTATGTGATGCTGCAACTTTTCAGATCTCATATTCGTTATGCCATTTTGTCAGTACTGATACATTTAAATGACAGTTAAATGTGGCCTCATTTAAAGTCTGAATGTTTGGACGAGTAGCTTTTCTCAAAGCTATTAATTACTGCAATGGAGAGCTGTCAGCTGTCTTTTAAAGTATTACTACTCTGACAGAGAGTGTAACTTGGTCTTATTAAAATGTGACTCTGAGCTAAAAAGTGTCTTTTTAAAGCTTATTGTTTGTGACGGTGAACAAATTGTGGCTATTTTAAAGGCTAAGTATTCTGACATTGAGCTTAAGTTGGTCTTTTAAAATGCACCTACTGCAGCAGTGACCTTGTATTGTTTTTGTATGTAACCTAACTACGCTATCTGCTCTCATAAAAGCCTTTTTTTTTTGTTGAAGTGGGCAGAAAAGCACAATTCAAATGGATATATAAAAGAAGCAGTCAGTCCCTGATGTTGATTCATGTCCAGTACTTCCAGAGTTTCTTTTTAGACAGTTTAACACACCTTTTCCTGTATTTTTGGAACTGCAATGGAAACATGACATTTTCTCCTGGACTCTGTCTACAAAAGGTCTCTTTTGTCTGTGACTAAATCCAGATGGGACAATTGATGGTTATTGATGTAAATAATTATGATCAAACGTCTGTCATTTCAATTTTGTCTAGATCTGCCATTTTTAGTTTGACATTGCCCTGAATTGAATCCATTTCTCTGTGCACAAACTGCAAGAAATGTACATTTTCGGATCGTGCCAAACAGAAAACAATAATTACTAATAAGAATAAGCAATGATTTCGAAGGAATAAGAATTGACTTTTCAAGTTATACTCAGTGTCGAACACGCATAATTATTGTAGTAATCCACCAAATGTCATCTTCTCTTAAATACTCTATATATTTATATATTTTACATGACTTACAGCAATAACTTACTCAGCTTGTGTGGAAATAAATGAAGGACAGTTTAACCTCTTAAGCCCCAACGCCCCCTGATACGGGGGCAAAAGGCCGTAGATCGGTTAGGCTTGGGGCTTGAGAGGTTAATAACATGTTAAGATGATAAAATAAACTGGGAATTATATGCTTTGCACGGAGACCTTTTTGTATGAATCTGTTGTTTCTTTCTCCTTTTCTTTTCTCCTATGTGAGCTCACTTGATCATATTTATTATTTAGTATTAATGGTTTCTGGTCTCTTGGGATTGGCTGCAGTATCCGTGGTAATCAACAGGCTGATGTAACTTACTGTGTCATTACAATTTGACTGACTGCCTGACTGACTGAGAGGTACATTCATTAATTAAATTATTCAAACATACATATTTTTGCTGTTCTCTGAAATAAAAATATTAATAGAATAGAATAGAATAAACATTTATTATCCCACGAATGAGAAATAAACAAAAGAACATTAACAAGAAAATATTCATATTGCTGAAGCCTTTGTACCGTTAGACTTAGTTACTTTTATTATGTTTACCTTCCTTGTAGGTAGCGAAGAAATGTGTGAAAGTTTTTTTTTTCAGGATTCATTTGTTATCCACATCACACTTCTCATTTCTATTTTTTACAGCAGGATGAAAGTGGTATTTTATGATGATCACACTGTGACTGAAAAAAAAGAAAAAAAAAAGGGTTTTCACATAACATTGTCCTCCTCATCCTGCATATGTAATAAATTAACCTCTGGATGTCTAATTTGCTTCAACAGCCCATAAAGGTGGCTGTGGAAGTCACGTGAGCCTTTGATTTTTCCTGTAGGGTGAATAGGTTATCTTCTAAATATTATCTTAATATATGCAGCCCTCACCACATCATACTTCCCAGGAATTACATAATTAAGCCACATAGTGTGCAGTTTTCAAGTTCCACCTCATGTACAGTAACGTTTTATGTTAAAGTATAACTCTACTAATGTATAATTAAAGTAACACAACAATTTTTACACCAGCGGCCCCAGTAGAGTTATAAACTGGTATAAGCTAAAGAACCAGGTCATTATTAGTACTGTGATAAAACTGTCCTTTAGAAGCTTCCCAGTAGTGCAGATGAAAAGGTCCCTGAAGGTGAATTTGGCCAAATGTTTATCCTGTTTTTGTGTTTGTGTTGTCTTATATTGTTAGTTAGTTCGAATTGGTTTTGCAGTAAATGTTTAGCACTCCAATATTGCTCTTAATACATTAATCTTTACAATTTTAAACAGTTCCATCAGAAATGTACAGTAAGTTTGTGATTTCATTAAAGCCTGCATTGTTACCACATTTTATTCTTACTGTTCAGCAAAGTGAAGAGCAGAAGAAATCTTGTCTTGGGCTGATTGTTGCAGGCTTCCAAACATGATGAAGGAACTCTTTGCTTCATTATTTATCTGTGCCACAAGGAAAAACAAAATTACTGTCTAAAAAGCGTTCTTGCACAGCAAACAAGGCAGTTGTGAATTTAAGTAATCATACTTAGGAACAAATGCATTTGAGTTTGATGATCACATATGTGTCTGGAAGCTCGCTGATAATGGATGCTAAACAAAGAACATTATTTTCTTCAAACAACGCAAAATGACTTGTAAAAAGTTTTCTCCACTTTGTGTGTGTGTGTGCGTGTGTGTGTGTAAGTGAGGCATCATCACCAACATGTGAGTTAGAGGCAGGGTGTTAATTACTAGTGTGTCTCACTAATAGACTCAGAGCATTAATGCAATCAGCCTCAAAACCAATTAATTCAACATCTGCTCTGATCAAATTTGCCTCTGCCATGTTTTGATGATGTATCCACACACAATTATTCCCTTAATCTGAAGAGAACAATTAGTCTTTTCACCACGGTGGTGCCGTCTAATTATCAGATATCACTGAACCGAATCAGTCCAAAACTTTTTATTCTTTTTTTGGTTTTCTATTTTTGGGGGGAATCCAGTCGTATTTATATTGTTTCTTTCACCTATTATTATTATAGTAATACCTTTCCATATTTAAATATACTTTTCTGCACATGTTGATTTTTGTGCAATGCATGTTTTTTCCTAAGGAGAATGTTTTTGACATTTCTGTCAGCTTTCGTCCTTTTTGTCTTCTCTTCTTTTAATCTACGATCGTCCCCCACCACCCCTTCCTTTAATTTATTGAAAAGTTCACTTCCTCTCTGCATTATATCTAAGTTTACAACTTTTTGTGCTTTATTCCTCAGTCCAGTCCCAATTCTTCAGATTTGATCTTCTTTTATATCGTTTTCCTTTATATTTCTATCAGGATTCTCGTGTTACATTTTCACATTTTATTTCTTTCTATAAAATTCTTTAATCCCATCTTTTATCTTTTGTTCCTATATGGTAACCATTTGCTTTCATCTTTCATTTTCGGTTTCAGTCAGTCCCACACCTTTTCTTCCCCATTACTGTACATGTGCCTTATCTGTCAACACCCCATAACTGACTGTATGTATTGCATGACTCTATATTAGTGCATCCACCTATAAAGTGAATTACACAATATAAGGCCGGCCTTGTCTCATCTGTGTGTATGGACAGGGCACCCTCAGATGCACCATCAATCAGCATCATTCTCATTGTTAGACACTGTAAGACACAAATGCACATTGAGTGCCTATATAGTATAGTACTATGATGGGTATGTGTGTTGACATTATGTCACCTATGGTGCCATAAGTCAGTGTATGTGTAGTGCAGGTTGATTTAGAGAGCTAGTCTAAATGCTAAGTCCCAACACTCACTCATAGACTGTGACAGCTGCTGCATGAGCACCACAGAGAAACCGCTATTAATCAAAGGCCAATCAAAGGTAATCTAAACCAAACAAACACAGAGAACTGTGAAAGTGTCACCAGACTGAAACATTATTACTTTCTCTTATTTTTTAAAGATAGACTATCTCTCAAAATTCACTCTGCAACTACTGGGATGATCAGTGCAGAAGGACAATAGACTGAATAAATTAGATGCAGAAAAATGAATAAACATTCCTATAATTTTGTGACAAAAAAGTTTTTTTAAATAGACTATTTATCATTTTGCACATTAGCTAGAGTTGCCTGTTAGAGCCAGTAATTAGAGGGAGAAAACTTAAGCTAATCTAGATACAGATGTGGAGAAAAATTCCCAATACTTGGAAAACTTTACAGCATATTATCTCATATTATTATTTTAATTTCAGATAAAACTGTGTCAGTTAAACTGCAGCTATGATACACTGTTTGCACCCTGAACTTTTGTCCACTCATTGCACTGTACATACAGAGATTACCCATTTTCAGCAAATAGTGAACAGAAAAAAAACTTCATAAATGTGTCATTTATTGTAGGATTCGAGCGAGAATAGCATTCTACCCTGAGGTGTTGCTCCTGTTTTGTCCACTTCCGTTATTTGCTGCTTGCCAATACATAGAGTGGCTCTACCATCTGTGGGGAGATGTTTGCTTTCACCTTGTTATCTCTCGTACTGTTTCAAGTGCTGTAGCACAGGTAAATACTTCCACCTTTACACAAAGCACTATAAATAGGAGTATTGTTTGATGACTCATCCACTAGTTGCTGCTGTGGCAAGAGTCGGTTCTGGAAAGAGACACTGAGCCGTGGTGCATGCGTCAGTGCAGACTAGAGACTGAGGACTGGAGAGGTCCTCAGAGGTCTGAGTAATTGATAACCAGTTTATTACAGATTCCCATTATATATTGCATAAACAGACAATAGTGAGGGTAGAGCTCATTTTAACTGTTGTATAAAATAAAACCCTTAATGCTGGGCTAAAAAATAAAATCAAAAAGGAAAGAAGAAGCTTCTGAAGGGGAAACAAGAGCTCAATATGAGCTTTAATAATTTGAAATACTGTATTTCATCATGACGACACATTGTTACTGATGGGGCTAAACACAAGCAGTGGCAAGTTAAACAACTCTCAAGGCAAAGCAGCTACCAGTGGAAGTTAAGGACGTTGTGTAGTGATGATGTCCTGCAACCGGAAACCTCTCCGTCTCCAAACTCAGTGGTATCAATTTTGTGGAGCATGTTTCTCAAAAATAGTCACATACTCATCATCGTAGCGTCATCCTCTTTTAATCCAAAGCAGAACCCCTTCCTTCTTTAAACACAGATTATGGATTCTGATGAAATCCTGCATACATATGTAACTGCAGTTCGCTCATATTTATGCATGGACACATGAATAAATGGCATCATTTATTTATTGTTTTTAACTATATATATAAGTATATAGATATTTAGATATAGATAGCTGCTTTCATTTAGTAGATTCTTGAGCCAGTTATTGCATTTTTTAAGAGCTTGTTTTCTACTGTCAGTGACTGTTGTTCATATCCTGAACTGTGAGTTAAAGAAAAAAAAAGATCTTGCAAAACAGTATTCAGACACACACACACACACACACACACACACACACACACACACACACACAGAGACATTTTCCGAGATCATTTGACACTTGACACACTCAGACATAAAGAGACAAGTTAGGATCTCTGATGACACAACTGTCAAACTCACTGTCACACACAGAAACTTTGAAAGCTATCTGTGCCTGCACAAACACACAAATACACAGACACACACCAGCCGGCAACAGAGAGAAACAAGTGGAAATCTTTGCCATGGGCTACAAACAATAAGAAACTAATTAACATTCAGCACCCTGAACACAACCCAAGCCTCGTTCTCTCTCTGCCACGAGTTCACTCGCTTTCTCGTTGACTCTTTCTCTCTCTCCTCTATTATTTGCTTTTACCCCCACCCCCACTCTTACTCTCGCTGATGTGATGCTTTCACATCACACGAGAGAGACAATGAGATGAAAGAGTATTGTGTGTGTGTGTGTGTGTGCGTCCGCTCGTGTACAATGATAACTAGAATGGGACATAATGAGGTACAGTTACTACATGGCTGAGATGACAGCATGCAGCATCTCTCCCTCCAACTCTTTGTCTCTCCCGCCTCATCTGTCTGTCTTTCTCTCTGCTGTAAACAGATGTAGAGTACAACACTGTAACCACAATCCCCCTGGGCACTTCAGGAGACTCTCACTCATGAAATCTATCTTTTCTCCCCACTCTCTTCCCTTCATTTCTCTCCTCTCATCTCTATCCCGTCTCCTCTGTTAGGCCACAGTGGACTGGTTGTGGCTCAGCTGTAATTACGGAGCTGAATGATTTGGCTTGTAGTGCCATTGATGGGTTTGTTGCCGCTCTTGTTTTTTGTCAGGTCTCAGGGAATTTTACGGCATGCAACATGCTGCTATGTAGCCTGTACTATAGCATTCAATCCAAATATCAATCGATAACCTCTTAAAGCCAAATTATCAAGCATTGAATACAAAACTTGAGAATGCTGTTTTACACCTTTCTGCATGACTGAGTTCTATTAGGATGTGACAAAAAGAATTTCTATTCAGACACAAAGTAGTCCACACTCAGTTTCACTCTGCTGTAGGAGGACCACTTCAGGAGGTGACCTTTCATTTTGTATGTTAAGTCATTTAACTTGACCAAAAATGCAGCCAAACTAGATCAGGATTGATAAGCTATTTTGCACCAGATCTATCATTGAGGTTGTAGTTAAGGCTACAAGGGTCAAACAGTATAAAAGTGATTTTTAACATGTCAAACTTTTCTGCAGAAACTCTGGATTGTATTAAGTACAGGGTATTTTAAAATTTTGTCTCAAGTTTCTACACCATGCAGAAAGTAGCTCAGTCAGAGTTTAAAATAAAATGGTCTCAAACTTTATTTATAGGTTTGTATATAAACTCATATATCCTAAGCAGATCAGTGACAAGGGATAATTTTGCCTTCCTAAGCTACACCTAAGTGTGTAATCTGGCAGCGGAGTTACCTGAACATGTAAAACAATGCCTTACCTGCCCCTGTCTGTCATGTCAAAGGGGCATCATGCTGGCATGGTGTCCACAGCTGTACCGTATGTGCATGCGCCGGGTTTTGGTTTGTCTAACAAGCTCAGAGAGGTTGATGTATGACTGGTCAGCTCCCATTCCCTCCCTGCTTGATCATGTTGATTGATTGTTTGTCCGTTTGTGTGTGTATGTGTGTGTGTGTTTCCATACTATAGAGAGCTATAGGGAACTTTGTAGGGAATCCCCTTAGGTCTCAACACTTACACAACTGTGGTTGGTGTGCTGTGCTCAAACAATAGCTGTAATATACTAGCGGATGTCATTGACACCTTATCTTCTTTTAGTCGACATCTGCATAAGCTGGACATGTAATGAAGAATCCCAGTATTGCTTTTTTCAGCAATCTGTCTACATTCCAGGCAAGGCAAGGCAAGTTTATTTATATAGCACATTTCAACAGCAAGGTGATTCAAAGTGCTTTACAGAGACATTAAAAAAACACAACAAAAAAACAAAAATAGGATCCTGTTGGCCATCTACACTATTTGCAAAGCAGATGGCTCCAATTGGGCTTATGTAGCCTTGATGTGAAATGCCATTGTTTATTTTATTTTATTTTTATTTATTTTTATTTTTTTTACAGTATTTGTGCATATGGGTGCAAAAATGTGGTGTGGCATGTCAGTGCTTCGAGGTCTATTTAGCATATAGTAAAAAATTAAACCATTAAACCAGAAATTAAACCACCCCAGTGATTATAAGACCAAGAAATCTACTACCTGCTGTCTTATAAGAGACAAAAAAAAAAAAAAAAAAAAAAAAAAAGAATTTTCAGACA
>VUQR01005544.1:58255-83889 GCA_015108515.1 Hemichromis elongatus
GAACGGGTGATTAAAAAACAGATAAACAAAACAGGAAAATGAAGAAATGAAAAAGGATGGCAAAATGATGCTGTGTTGAGGATAAAGTAAAGAGACAGATTAAAGAGAGCAAGACAGAAGAGTTGAGAACAGTAATTCACCTGGTGAGATTACACAACTGCTTTTATTCTCTGAGTGATCCAAGGTGCACAGATGTCTGTGAGAAGGAAGAAATTCACAACTGGCTTCAAGCATTTGGTGATTATAATTTGCTAATGACCTTTGCATTCAAGCCTATTTCATACTGATTTTCACTTTTCTTACATTGAGAGATCCAAGAAAATGTTCATTGCCATGTAATATGTTGATGTCTTTCTGTATGTGCGTCTTTGCACTTATCCCTCTCTTTCTCACTCCTTTACCACTGTATGTTGTGAAGATGCATGCATAGGTGCACATACACCCACAGAAGGCCTTTAAACATATCCAAGGTCTCTTCCTGTATGTTTGGCTGATGTTTATTGTTCAAAGAACTCAAGGGGCTGGGCAATTGAGTCTATACAGTATACAGATGAACATCAGAGGTCACATTAATAACAGCAGCTCAAATCCCTTCTCATTGCACCTGGGGTATGTAGAAGTGCATCTCAGGTTTTCTCTTCACCAAGATAAGAAAGACTGAGGCTATATTTCGCACAGGTTCATCAAAATACACAATAAATGATTAGAAAAACATTTCCTGGTCTGGTAAGTCTTGGGTTTTCTTATGAGTTTCAGATGGTGGATCTTTCTTTGTATCGATGTTTCAGGTTGTTGTTGGTGGTCTAACAGTGTTGGGAATATTTTCTTTCCATGCTTCGCTCGCCTTAGTATCGACTGAGAATCATTTAAATGACAAATCCCGGCTGAGTATTGTTGCTAACCATGTCCATCCCTTTATGACCACAGTGTAGCCATCTTCTCATGGCTGCTTCCAGCCTGATAACGTACCGCAACACAAATCTCAAATCATCTCATGTCCTGAATATAACAACGAGTTCATGGTATTCAAATGATCATTAGAGCTCAATCCAATAGAGAACTTTTGAGACGTGCTGCTATTGGAGGTTTTCATCATGGAAAGTGGTAACGTGGACCAAAATGATGCCATTCAATCTGATAAGTAGGTTAACGTATATCACTATGTGTTGCAGCCAGGCATTGCTTCCAGTGATGACATAGAGATACACAACGATATTATGATGTTTTTGCTTACACATACAACACAAGCCTTTTCATTGTCATCCCTGTGACGTGTTCATGTTGTACACATAAATCTGTGATAGCAGTACTGAAGTATCGAGGTTGTTATAAAAGATGAGCGGGCACAAGTTTTTAAAGTCATTTTAAACGCAAGTTTTTAATCAGCTCAACAAATATGAACCAACAGACAAACTGTATCTGTGGTGTTTGTCACAAGGCAATGTGTTCAGCTGGTTGTAAAGGTGTACCGCAAAAAGCAGCCAGTGAGTCAGTTTATTGCAGTTCCTCTACTGACTATTTGAGACTACTTCAGTTATTTTAATAACTTATTTTTTTTGGCTGCTGTGACTGACAGCTGGAGACAGTTGTTCTTTGGCGTGATTTCAACTCAGCTTATTTGGCTCACAGATCTGGACTTCATGAGAATGCCTGAAGTGCTGGTTTTAAGAAAGAGATTTAAATGCAGTTGTTTCAAATATAATATCAATTAATGTGTTTTTTTGTGCAAAAAAAAAATGAATGAAAGTATTTTAATAATCGTAGAGATACATCCTGTTTTGTTATGGTGCATCTGTTGCTTTGCAATGCAATAAGCTTGATCTTTTAATGTACCTTGGACTCCATACTTTGTTCTGAATACTGTAAGCTCAGAAAAAAAGGAAGATTACAATGGCTGCAATTCTAAAATTGAAGTTAGAACAACACTTTAGTGGGTGACATTGTGATGCTACATTGCTATTACAAGCCATGTGCAAATGCCAGTCCAATATGAGGTCCCAAACACCATTGTTCCCAGTTTATACAATACTGTGTGACAGCAATAAATCTGTTGTATTATGTGTTTCTATGTGTTCTTTCAGATTATGAAAGAATTGCAAGCATTCTTCTGCAAATATTCTTCACATATTGCAAATATTCTAATATATAATAAGTCCATTAGGTGTTCAAACAGGAACCCACTAGAAAAGATGGGTCACTGTCTATAATGTTTGTTTTTTTTAAACAGTCAGAGGCTAAAGAAATAACTTATTGTAAATACAAGATTTCTGGGACAGACTTTCTCCTCTCCCCTGCTCACTTATACAGTTCACACCAGCCATCACTCCAGCCCTCAAGGGCAGACTTCTCCTCAGTTTGCCCCGACCTTTCTTTCCGTAAATAACCAGACGGTAAGGTGACTGACTGGCTGTCTGAATGATTTTAAATGGAATGAAATGACATGGTTAAAGACAGAAGAATGGTGGTGCACAGGAACTGATTTGAGTAAAGCAGAGTGCAATGCAAAGGGACACAAATAAGGACGTTTAAAAGGAGTTAGTAAAAAGAAATAGTTTGTCCTTTTATATTCAATTCCGAGGTCACATTGACACACTCCAGTTTTATACTTTGCAAACTGCGGAGACTCAGAGGTTTGTGAAATTAACTGATCACAAGCCTAATGGTTTATCCATAGTTGTTTAGTTGAAGTTGCATATTTTCTTAGACACACTGATGAAACATCCCCATAAGAAGCGGTCTTATTTTGTCTTTAGTTTCCACTTGACAAACCAAAGTTTCAGTTTAACATCCTTCAACTTGAGTACAGGTTACATTTTTCCGATAATGAGAGCTTACACTGTATCTCTGGTGAAGGCTTTTTGAAAACCTTTCATTAATTATTCATTATTCATTAATGTTTTTTCATTGGCCTGTACAAAATGTGTCAATCCGTTCTATTTGAAACTACCTTTTTTGGCCTTATACCCCAACTTTTAATGGTGTGCTGAAGAAAATTTTAATTGATATTTAGACAGTGGGATGTGGAAGACTATGTAGTGCATTTACAAAACTTTGTTGACAGTAAAGATATTCAGGTCATTCTCCATCCCGATCTCACGCTTTTTCTTACTTTTGTTTGGGGTCACAATGTAGCAGCATTCAACCTTAACATACTCCAGCCAGAAAATCTCTCCAGACAGTTCAAGCCCCGGGAACAGATGCATTCATACCTCTGGGCAGTTCTGGGAGACCATGCAAACTCCACACACTCCATAAAGAACCTGGACTGGGACCTGAAAATGGGACTTCATTGATGTAAGGTAACAGTAGGACCACCAAGCCACTCTATTACCTGTGCACCAATGGCTGCATTAAAGTTACATTTGAAAGAACTGTTATATTTTATGAATACATTTTTTTTCCTCTTAACTATAGAAAAGACAACAATACGTGCATCCGTTAAATAAAATGTCTCTTTTTTTATCTTTTGGCCTGTAAAAACTTAAATAAATAAAAAAAAAATAGACCATTAAGACAGAGTGGAAGGAAAAACATTTACGTTTCTTGGAACTACAAAAAAAAATGATGTCACTTATCCACTGAATAAGTCACACACAGTAAGAATCATAACTCCTGTCAGATTTCCAGCACTTTAAAACTTTTCACACCATACACATCGTGTTTAAACATACACTGATATTGTTCCATACAATGGCATAACCCCCCCCGCCCAAAAAAGAAACCCATAATGATGCTCAATATATACACACATTTTTATATGCTTGTGGAATTCAATGAGCAATTGTGCACCAGTGGCCCTGTTCACTACCTGGTGGGCCCAGACCAGTGTCACTGACATGTATTAATTTCTCATTAGCCCCTTTTCCATTATTACCTACTCGAAATCGACTTGACACGGTTTGCTATGGATTCCAGGGTTTTCCATTACCAGTACCTGGTACCAGGTATTAAAATGTGACGTTGTGACTGCATGCCACCGATTGGCTGGCCTGACTAATGGAAAAGGGGCTATTTTTATTTGCCATCAGCGATTTCTCTGAATCTCAAATAGTGGGGATAAAAGGATTTGGTCCATGATGACATCTTCAGAAAACCTTTAGTTAGGGATGGTTTGCATGGACTGTATCAACCTCTGAGCAATGATCTTGTGCATGTTTTTGATAGAGGTGTCTGTGAAGGTACCATCTAGTGCATTAGGGCTTGGGGTTATAGCAGCAGGTGCAGTATTTACTGAAACTAATTTATCAATATCTTCCATTGCTGATGTGTCAGTCAGGACCAGAGCTGCAGACTTGAGCCAGGTCAACTAGCAAGCAGGCTTCCCGAGCACCTTCCTGCAGCAGCTGCTGGAGTGAGAGTGGGTGCTGTTGCACCTGTAGCTGCAGCCAGTGCTGGAGCTGGGGGCAGTGTGGAAAACTCAGACACCCTAGCTTAAGCGTAGTCCTTAAAGACAGCGTTGCTGCTTTCTATGACGCAGAGCAGCATTCCCAGGATAATAGCTTGAGTTCCCTCAATCAGCAGGTTTTTTCGACAAGCATCCTTCCTGCACCTTAAAGCCAATGGTCGCCTTGTCAGTTTCATCCAGCAAATCGCCTTTACTTGTGGGCAGCAGAGTCATAAGGTGGCTTAACTTGTCACCTCACATCAAAAAGGTCCTAGGTTTGAATCTTGTCTGCATGCATTTTCTCCAAGTACTCTGGCTTCTTGGCCAAATACAAACACATGCATCTCAGGTTAACTGGTGAATCTAAATTGGCTGCAAGTTTGAATGTGAGCATAAATGGTTGTCTGCCTCTGTCCCAAGAACAGTAAACTATCCAGGGTCCACCCTGCCCTTTGCTCTGTGACAGCTGGGATGGGCTCCAGCAAAACTGCAACACTGAATTGAATAAGCAGAAGAGGACGTGTGGCTGGATGGTTGCTTTTTGCAAGCTTGCTGTCAGTTTATATGTTTTTCATATCCAGACAGGGATGTACAACACTGAAAACAGTTATACACTGGCTGAGCTGCTGGATGGCTGGTAATTTACATCCATATTTGATTTTGTATTCACAAGTTTTGGGCATAAAAGAATGTGAAACTTCAATCTTGCTTCAAATGTAGATGATTCCTTCAATTTTATTTCTTTATTTTGTTCTGGTTTTGCCAGTTATGCGCATTGTTTTCACATCGCAACAGTGGCTGCAGCAGTTTTTGATTTGCACTGATTGTATGTGGCCTTCAGTCGGGGCAGGGCAGCTACCAAGCTAGCGCCCAGGGAGCAGTGTGTAGAGACGGTACCTTGCTCAAGGGTACCTCGGTGGATTCGAATCTCCAACCATCTGAGCTACTTAGCTATCTCTATTTCCCATTTTAATTTAAACAAGAATTAGAGTTTTGGTAGATTAGGATCAGACTAAAAAAGAAGATATGTGAAAAACACTGAGATGCTAAACTGGATTGGGGTCTGTTAAATTAGATCCTCAGTTTCTGGGGTTTATAATTTCTCAACTCACATTTATGTTCGTCTGTTTTAATGCCCAAGTATCACAGACATAAAACACATAAATATACTTTACGCAGTAGTTGCTCAGGAAACATATTCCAAAATGCTTCCATCACATGGTGTCACACAGAAGTAAACCAGCTAATTCCCTTTGCCAGATTGTCAAATACTGCTGCTTTTGGGGAGCCTTTTTGAATGAACTGAGTAGCCTTTCAGCTTCACTTTCAATATGAGAGGTTGTCTGAAAGATTTCAATAGGACCTTCAGTGTCCAAACTGGATGCTTTGACCCCGAAAGCAAATGAGATCTGCTGGTTCATCAGTGTTGTGAGACATGGAACTGGAATATGTAGATAAAATCATAAAAGACTGTATTTTAACCTGCACAAAGTCCTTTTTCTACAATAAATGAGATGTCAAGTTGAATTCCAAAGAGGACTCAGATGCCTGTCTCTTGATAAGGAGTCATGTGGTCATGCCAAATGCCAACCCTGCTGTCTATTGTTGGTTTTTACTCATCCTCATCTAACAAAATAGTGTGCTGGAGGAATACCCAAAAAGTTGATATGATATGATGAAAATGATACTAAAGGTACTGGAAATAAGAATTTAATTCAGTAAGCCTTTAATTTTTTGTATACATCACAACAATAAGCATTTCAAGGCTAGAGAGAACCAAAAACAATCTCATGGTACTGTGCCCAAATTTGGCAACAGTGGGGAAGACAAACTTCCTTTTAACAGCGAAGACCTCCAGCAGAGCTCAGGGAGGGGCAGCCATCTGCCATGACCAGTGGGGGTACTCTTGGGAAAGAGAAAGCAGAAAAGAATAGGATAGAGACATCATGAGACATGTGACAAGTTGCGAGAGAGAATGCGCAGGGACACAGAGCTACACGAGTTACACAAAAGTACAAAAGGAGTGCGCGTGCACAAATAAAATGCATACTAAATGTATGGGAATGCACAATCACTAGAAACCTGCTATGCAATACCAAGACACAAAAAAACACATGCACAAGCCCATGGCTGCACTGAGGTAAGTTTAAAGACAATATCCAGACACACAGAAAAGCTCCCAATTGCAAAGCACAAACACACACACACGAAAATCAGTCCCTCTAGACAAATTGTAAAGGTAGAAACGGCCCATTAACATCTACACACATATACTGCATTTTAACACGCTATAAATAAAAGTCCCACACACACACACTCTCATGCGCATGCACACAGTGGAAAGCTGTGGTGGCCACGTGGCTGTGTGGTTTTAGGCTCAGCTGGATCAGCCTGAGGTGAAGGAAGTAGGGGACTTTATTTCTCATGAGTTTCTTGCTTCTGCTATTTTTCTTCACTCTCACCATCTTTGTCCTTTACTTAACCTTTATTCACTCTCTGCTATTCATTTTCATTTCCATCCATTCTCCAATTATTCACCTCTTTTTCCATTTCTTTTCTTAATAGCGTTTTATGGATGTGGAATACTAATACACTCTGGAAGCAAATTAAATTACAGTATAAAACACATATGTTATTTTCAAAGTATTCGGTCTATAAATAAGCCTAACAAAAGACACGCGCTGATTTATTTTTTCCTACGATCCTGTCAGTCCCTTTCTGTCTGAATCACTTATTTTACTTTTTCTCTCATCCCCCTTACACGCCATCCACTCCCGCCTCCTCTGGACACTTTAAGCCATTATAAACCTTGGTTTGGCAGCCTGGTGTGTGTTCATGTGGTGCTGCTCTGTAAAAGACCAAGATTGAAGCTTTGTGGAAAATCCTCGGCTTCCTTCTTAAATACACCCGGCATCACTGTCCAAGGTCTCAGGGGTTGGGGGGAGGGGGATACAGGGAGAAGGAGGAGGTGGGAAGGCAAGGAGCTGAGAGAAGATTGAAGTTCTGAGGAAAAACCCTTTAAAAGGAGGTAGAGGAGGGTCTTAAAAAGGAAGGAGGAGAATGATTGTGGCTTGAAGCAAAAATCTTGGTCTCTGAAATTGTACTTACTCTTGGTAAGGTTAGGAGTACAAGAGGCAACAGAAGGAGAAATAGGAAAAGGAGGAGTATGGATAAAAAATAAAAACGGGAATACGTTCCATTGGAGCGAAAGGGAAGAACATTTTAGTTTTTGTACTTAATAGCACAGCTATTCCTGATTTGGTGATATACTGTCAATATTTAAACCCTAATCTGATTCCATTCGACCTGAGAATTCACACAGCTTGACATGTCATCTCACATTCACACATCATAATCCCCTCAATTATCATAAAGTGAGGTGAAATAACCAAGAGACAGACTGACACTGGCCAATGAGCTGGAGTGAGTGACTCAGTAAAAGCAGTAATGGGCTCCATATGTGCTCCATGTGTGTCTGAGTGCCACATTTAGATGTCCGTATATGTCCTTTCCACCTCTTCCTGTGACTTCTCAACAGCATTCCACCAAGGACACACACATAACAACATGCACACAGCTCCACTGACACCATTGCTGTGAAAGCTAAAGCAGTATCGCATATAAAGCAATAGGATAGTCAAAAATAAAGCACAGTTGCACTATTATACATTCATTTATCTTTCATCTGTTAAAATTTATACCTTCATAAAGTATAATGGTGTATCTTCAACTTCTTGCTAAAGAGTCTTTGTTCTTCTAAGGAAACAAAACAGATAATCTGTCTCATTTGCTTTTTTCTGTATGTGGCCTAGTGATATACAATTCCTTCAAAACTTTCTCAGTCTTTTTCAGTCTTTAGGTACGTCCAAAGGTTGAATTAACTTACTGGATTTGTTCATTAAGAGCAAGACAAAAAATCTCTACTTCCTCATTATTGTATCTTGCTTAAGACATTACAATGTTCCCACAAAAACAAACAAGTCATGATTTAAACAGCTGAAATCTTCACACTCACATCATATAAGAAAATTGTCTAATATAATGTGTGGTTTTGTAGGACCTCAGTTTAGGTATTTACACAGAAAATTCCATTTCGACATGGAGCGATGATAAAAACTAATTAAGGATATTTTGTAAATACATACAAATATAATATAAGCATAAATATAAGGATTACTGATACTTTCTTTTAATCTAAAGACCAGGAGAACCACTTGTCTTCTTCTGCCTCTGCAGAACATGGAAAACATGCAGAACAAGTCTTGTACTTCAGACAGTGACTGCGGAGCAGCTTTTTATCTTGAAGTGTAAATAAATGAACTAATAAGGTTTATGAAAATTTTACTTTGACAACAGAGCATTAAAAATCAGCAAATTAAGAGTCGCGAATGTGGTGAATGGACATTCATTTTAATTCTGGTAGAGACTTGATTTAATTAAGGAGTAACTAAGGCTATGTCTGTATATCACATGGGTCAAATAAGGACCCCAATCTAATTTTCCCTGTGTTCTTTTATGAATGCATTGAAGTTTTCTTTAACTGTTGGCTTTGGGAATTCAATCCATCCATCCACCCCTCCTTGAGGAAAATAGAAAGCATAATTGAAATGAATTGATTTTTATCCTGTGCTTACTATGGCATGCTGACTCACCAAGTAGTCTCATAAGGAAAACTTCAGCTTGCGTTCAATGAGCTAACCCAGGGGTCTTGCAACATAGCATGAGGGGATGAATTCTGACATCAACTTTTAGACGATAATTTAAAGGCTGGTTTTAATCTTCCTATGACCCACTTTTGGTAATGATTCAGACTTTGACAAAACACTGACTCAATTTTTTTTTTTTTACGAAGAGTGAGTCTGTTTCTGTTGGGTCATAACACGGCGAGGGAATGTTTTCATTAAACTTGCTCCCAGGGTACGAGGATATATTTAAAGCTTTACATACACACCCCGCATGACAGATTTCTAAAACTATATATCAGGATCCCGAAATAGGTCATGGACGTTTCATGGGTCACTTAAACTGGGTTGCACTGGCGAAAGGCTAATTATTTTGACTTTGCATCATGGTTGAAAGGGCAATGAACCGCTTGTTTAGACAAACCCAGCCAATGACACTACTAGTTAGTATGACATTTTACCGTCCTTGGGGAGGGATGGATAAGGAAAACAACTGAAAACGGGAAAGGTAAAGAGAGGGAGTGCAGATAGATTGAGTTTTGTGAATCCCCCCCCCCCAAATTTGTCCCTGTGGAATATTAAGCTTGTCAAAACCACTAACTGAGATCCCACACAGCCCCCACAGACTGGCAAATCTACATCTGCAAAGTATCAAAACGTTTGCCAGGTACCTGCAACTGCAAATCCATGAACATTCACACATGGAAAAAGTTCAGTGTAGTTTTTGCTTATCACTGTTAGAATAGGAGCTCATCAGTCAAATAAAAAAGAAAAGAAAATGATGCAAACATATGCTAGTGCAATTTCCAACATAAATGGGTTTAATTTAAGTTTAATTTTCTCTTTAAAGTATTTAAAAAAAACTGTCCAGTACTTAAACTGTACTTTCTTACCAAAATTGCACATTAGCTTTGACCTTAGGTTCATTTTCTATTTTTTTCTTTTTTTGGGTTATTGTAGTAGTATTTCCTTTAAATGGAAAATTTGTTTCTGCTTTGTAATTCCAGCATTGCTTTGACTGATGTTTAGCAGGATGGACACAGACAGTAAATATGTAACCGCACAAGGTTCAAGAAACCGAGATTAAAGGACCGGTTCTTTGTGCGTTTCTGTGACTGACAGACCTGCAGCCGGTAAGTCTTTGGGTGAAGTCGTACAAGACTGCTGAAGCATTGCAACACTCAAAAATCATTAGATTGTCACTCCAAATTAACTTCAGACTGAAAGAATCTGAGTGCTACCCCTTCTCGTGTATTCGATTATGTCAATGCTTTATTTATTTTTCTCTTTTTAATAAGGTGTGAAAGAAAATCTTTTATTTGTATTCTTGGTTTATATATCGGAGTCTTTGTTTATATTTGTTGTTCTATTTAAGGTTAAAACTTTAGTTTTAGGATTCCTGTTTTGATGTGTTTTGTTGTAGCATTTATTTTGGTGGGTTTGAGTTCTGGTTGTATTTAGTCTTGATTTGTGTCACTTTGTGTTCTGGTTCAGGTTTGTTATTAATCATTTCTCCAACATTTCTTTCTGAGTCTTGCTCTGTCTCTTTTCACTGTCTGTGCTTGGGTCCAGCTGTGTCCTCCTGTCCGCTGTGTGTTAGTTATTCCCTTATTTTTTTTCTTATATTTGTGCTGCAGGTTAACCTTGAAGCCTATTTGACTATTTGACCTGTGCCACATTACCCTCTTGGTCTAATCCCAAATCAACTTTGTTTTTATTTTTTGTTTATTTTTTGGATTAAAAAAATGCTTTTTGATTAGAATTCTGCCAACAGTGTCTTGCATTTGAGTTTCCCTGCACACCACTTTATAACAGTCTATTTAAAAAAACCCATTTATCCATCCATCCATCTTCTTCTGCTTATACGGGGCCAGGTCACGGGGGCAGCAGCCTAAGCAGGGAAGCCCAGACCTCCCTCTCCAGCTTGTCTGGAGGAACACCAAGGCGCTCCCAGGCCAGCCGAGAGATATAATCTCTCATGTCCTGGGTCTGCCCAGTGGGACATGCCCGGAACACCTCATGCAGGAGGCGCCCAGGAAAAAAACAGTGCTCCTCCTGGGCGAGGTGTTCCTTATATCCCCATGAGTATACAACCAAGGGAACAGTTCACCCGGCCTGGGATAAGTTTACCAGGGCCCTGTCCTGGTGCCAGGCCCAGGGAGGCCCTCAACAGGTCGCCAGCCTAACACAGAGAGGCAACCAGTCGCACTCACATTCACACCTACGGGTAACTTAAATTTACAACTTCATCTAACCCCACTAACCGCATATCTCTAGAATGTGGGAGAAAGCCAGAGTAACTGCAGAGAACCCATGCAAATGCAGGGAGATGATGCAAACTGCACACACAAAAGTTGGAGTCGTACTCAGGACCTTCTTGTTGTACAGCAACAGTGCTAATCACAGCTCCACTGTGCTGCTCAAACTAACCTTTATCTTTGCTTAAAATAATTATTTTACAGCTCATCACGAAACATCAGCGATGTTTAACAAGTTATAAAAGACCTTATTGAGCAGAGTGATGTATAAGCTGCAGAAAAGCCAAAATGTAGAGTACAAGGGGAACTACTTATACTTTCAAATAGTTTAAATATGCTAACTGAAAGCATATGTTACAATAGACATTTACACAGAGAGACACTGCCACCCAAATTATTTATTATTGTGTACAAGGCTTTGGGAAGATGCAAATTGGGAAGAGAAACGTATGGCATGTGTCTTTACTCCTATAAAGCTTTAACCTTTTAACGCTTTTGAGTGAACCATGAGATGCTGAGCCAAAATCCCTTGCTGTTGTGTTACAACCAGCCCCGGGACCATAACATTAACTTTAAACCTAAAAATCAAAGCAGTATTTTATGAGTGATGACTCGTGCAAACTGTGTCATACTGAAAGTAATACTAAGGTAGATTTTTTCTTTCCTGGTTATTGACTGCAGAATATTTCTTTTTATCACGACAACAACAGTTGTCTAACAACTTACCAGTTGGCCATTTGAACATTAAGTCAAAGCAGTAAAGATTGCATGGGTCTGATGAAAGATGCAATGACAATTATAGAAAAAAAAAGCTAAATTACAAAAGAAAGACTCTGCTGTTCAGACAGGCCAGTTTGGTGTACGGTGGTCAACAGTATAAAAAGCAAAAATAAAAAGGAAAGAGCGAGAGAAACCTATTGAGGAGCAGCTTGTGCTTTCATTAAGGAAGCAGCACTGTCAGGAGGCAGAATAATAGAATAGAAATGCCCTTTATTGTCCTTCATTGGGGAAATTCAGATGTTCCAGAAGGAAAGTGACAAATGGAGCATGCAGACGTAAAAAAACAGTTTACAGCATAATGAAAAAAATACTGTACAGTTGTTAAATTATTAAAACTGTAAAAAAAAATTTTACTAAAAATGGAAAAACTGTGCAACTAAGAGCAGGGATATAAACAACTAGTATTGGTATAGTATAAATCTGCGATAAAGCTTTGTGTTCGCCTTGGATCCATCGATGAAAGCGGCTCTCGAGTTCTTCTACAGCTTCATGCGTGGCGTGGAAGACATGGTCCAAAAGTGATGTCGTTTTTGCTGACGTTCTTCTGTCTCTGCCACCTGCACTGGGCATCCTAGGATAGAGCTTGCGTTTCTAATGAACTTATCCAACCGCTTCCACTAAGCTGTAGATAAACCAAACTTAATTCTGTGGGCTATTTACATGTTTGTCTGTGGTGTAACTACCTAAAAGGTTTACAGCTCGGCAGTTTGAAGTATAATACTGCAAAGTTGAAGAGAAAGTGTAGAATTCCCTTCATCACTGATACATTATTTCATCTAAGTATAAAAGCATAAACTAGCTTGTGTTCCAGATGGATACAGATGGAAAAGCACTGGTGGTCTAATCAGATTTTGGGATTTTTTTTTTCCCAACTTGGCTTTGTGAGGTGGTGTGAGCACTTTAAGCATAAAAGCCTAACAACCAAAGAGAATGTGTTGTAGGGGGAGGTTTCAGTCAAAAGGATTAATTAACACTAAATGGCTGTTTTAAGATAAGAGGACTCTTTAGTATCAAGGCCAAATGAGTCTGTTTGATCCAACATCTCACCCTCTCTCACTCTTTTTATGTGTGAGCGTGTGTGTGTGTTTTCGCATGTGTGCAACAGTGTGTTAAAAGAGCTATGAAAATATATATAAAATGAAAAAGAGCTGCCGACTCATTGCTGCCCAAAACAGTAAAATTTTCAATAAGTCATCCAGCTTGTGCCAACCCTTTGAGCCTCAGTGGAGACCCCAGAGGAAGGTCTCTGCTGTCTCTCCAACACTGGGCTGCAGAGTCGCGACACTCGTAGGTTCAAATGGAAAGCCAGAAAAATACAACAGGAGGCTAAAGAAAGCTGGAGAAGTGCCCAAAAGAGATATTATAAGGCTTGCAGGTACAAGAGATTACATTACATTATTGTTTTTTTTTAAACAAACAAACAAAACAAACAAAATCAGAAAGTGTGTGTTATAGATTAGAAAGATATGCCTGCATCTCTAATTTCCCACAAAAAATGCAATAAGGTTTAAACAAAAGAGCAAAATGTAGCACTAACAATGAAACTGTGGAGAGGGACAGATCAGAGCTCTGAAACTCATCCCCAGGTGCACATTAGTTCATTATGGTAAAGAAGCTAGAACGACACACTGCAGTAAAGGTCTTATGGCAGTCTGCTTGGAGTTTACCCATTGGCACTTAAGAGACTTCATACATAGGGAAAAGATTCTCGGTTACATTGCTCATCCCTACGATGAAGCATGCTGCAAGAAGCCGGGAGGTGGAGTTGTGGTGAAAAATTAAGTATCCAAATACAGAGAGGTCCTTCAAGAAAACCTAATGACCCCAGACTTGGATGAATGTTTCTGTCCTTGAGTGTCCGAGTTTAAACGTAAACCTTAAAAACAGATACGGTGAGACTTTAAGATAGCATGTGGCACACGCTTCCGATCTCAAGGAATGTGACAGGAAGAATACGATAAAGTGTTAAAATCCAGGTCTGCAAATTTTGTAGTGAAATCTAGTGACGGGAATCAAAGGTGTAGTTTCTCTCAGTGTCACCGCAGATTATTAAGTGTTTTGATTTTTAATAAAGCCACAAAATCTAAAAAAAGAAAATCCACATTTTTTATGATTATCGGTTATTTAAAAGTGTTTATTTAAAATAAAAAAATCAATCGTATTTTAAGAAAAAAGTTATTTATAACACAAAGTGTACAAAAGGTAAAGGGGTTCTTAGAAACTACAAAACAGAGTAGTATGTATTTACTGTACTACTACTGCACTAACACAGAGATGCACAACTGTGGAAATGTAACTGATGCAGGTGAGGAGCATAGATATACCTTTTTGTATTTTGAATACACAAACTCAGTCTGAATAACATTTAAAGGAGATGCAACATATCTGCTGGACATACTAATCACTGTGGTAACATATAAGATTTGAGAGAAAGACCATTACTTATTTAAGTTGTGTGTATCCGAGACAGGTTCGCTAAGCATGCATGCTGATTTAGAAACACCTTGTTTCACATTCATTAAATTACACTCTTTTTGCAAGATTCCTAGAACAGAGCCTTTCCTCATGTGCTCCCAGTTTAGCAGCTGGGGGTTTATTTCCTTGCTTTGAGCTAGAAAGACTAATTAGTGGCTCTTGTGGCATTAAAGTTCCCTTTAAGATGAAACATTTCTGCCTATTTCTTATTGGATACTACATAAATTATAACAACGCCACCTTAAAATGTGTTAGTGCTACAAGATTCATCCCAGCTTGTCAAAAAGAAAGCATGATTGTTCCAAAAGATTAAAAGGAAAAAAAAAAACAGAAAACATTTGACTGGTTGATTTATAATCTACCTGAGACTTTATGATTTATCCTTAGAGCAGCATTCTGTGACGATGAGATATCACATCTTTAACTTACGTTGTCAGATGTGTACAATCGGCTGTGTTTAAAAATAGAAAAAAGCTGATTTTTCTCTGCAGTCAACTAAATGTGTCAACTTTTTAGCTAAATCATAAAATGCTCTATAATATTCTTCTTTTCAACATATTTGTAACCATAGTTAAAAACCATGATTTTTTAATTTACTCTTTTGATGATTTCTCTTCTGACATATTCATTCAAACTCCATTTTGTTACTCCACGTGTCACCTATCGCAGAGAAAAAGACCACTAGAATCCCAGAAGGTGATTGTATAGTAGACAAGTTAAAGGAATAATCTTTTGAACTGTTGCTCAAATAAATATAGAAGAAAAAAAGACTTTATCATCAGAAGTATTAACATCTTTAATATTTGATAGGTCAGCCACATTGTCGTCTTAACCCACCTGCATGATTGTGAGCAGCAGCTGTCATCAGAGATGAAAAAAGACAAAAGATGGAGAACAAAGGGCAGGAAATACAGAGGAAACTGACACAAAAACAAAACAGAAAAAAAGAAGAGACATAAACACAGAGATATTTTTGAAATATATAAAAATAAAAACAGAGACTGGCTGACATTGATTTTGGACCAAAACCAATCCATCTCCTCCTCCTCCTCCTTACACCCTCTCTCTCCGTTACATTCAATAAAAACCATTCTGTAACCACCTAGCATAATGTGGCATTGTGTTATAAAGACTCCACACACACAATTCCCAATGTTTCTTTTCAAAGAACTCCCTTTGTAATATAATCAGTTTTGTGGAAATTTATACAAAGGACATTGAGAATGGTACATATTTAGAGTCTATGAAGTAGTGTCCTTTTGGGCTCACTGCAAAATACTCGATGCTATATCAATAAATACAGATTAAGGAAAAAAGAACAGAGTTAGGCTGTAACTCTGTTTCTGGTTATAACTTATAGATTAGAGCCTACAGAGTGTTAATGTGGATGGCTCACCAAACTGACTAAAACTACTTATCTTGTTACAATCCAGTGCTGTGCTGTCAAACATTAAAGATGTTATTCTGACCAAGGACCAGTTCTGTTCTTTCCCAACATTTGCAGCCTTATTCTCCAATAGCAAAAGTGTCAACCAGCTCCTTCTGTTGTGGTCAAACACACATTACAAGCCGAGCGACAACTCTTCAGCTAAAAATAGAGATCCCCCAATCAACACCTCACGATTAGTTGCCCATTTTTATCCAATACGTTGATTTTGGTCCCTCCTGTTTAAAAGTCTGCCCATTTAAAAACAACACATATCACCTAACATTGGTTTCCTGCAAAAAGACAGAGAGTCAGAGAACAGGCAGAATAGGTATGAAAAACTGACTGTTAAGAAATGTAGTGTTAAAAAATGCATCCTTATTCACACATTAAGGTTTGCATAGCTCACACATAATATAGGTGGATAACAGATGGACAACCAGATGGGTAGACAAACACAGACACACACAGCAAGGAAGATGAACACAATTATCTGTAAACAGACAAACACATTTTGTGCAGTGCAGAGGAAAAATAGAGAAAGAACATACAGTTAGGTTAATATGTGTTCCAGCTATAACACAGTTTGTCATTTTTAATCTGTACCACCACAGTGGATTTTAACACTGTTTTTCCCTGAGTATTGTTTTGAAGTTACCACGAACCACTTAAATCAGTAATCATTCTAATATGTATAATAAATAAATAAAAGTATTGGATTGTGTGTTTAACAATTCCAGACATCTTTAGACATACTCCTCCGTTTTTAGCAGTTTCACAGCCAGTTGAGGCTTGTTTGTTAGTTTTTCCATTCCCAATTAAGTAGCTCTCTAGTTGAATCAAATATTGAACTTTCATTTAGTAACTGTTCACTGAAACAAAAAGGAGGCCATTACTGAGTAGAAAAACAAAAATAAGCCCATCATAGAGGGTGGCCAAATAAAAAATAAAAAACTTCTTAATTCTTAATAAAACAAAACAAAAAAAGAAAAAAAAGTGGGGCTAAGCAGTGGCCAGCTCAGCAACACCAAAAGGAACAAATTGTTTAATTCAATTAAGATTTATTTATATCAGTGGTGAGTGGTGACAATGGCCCACAATAAGCATTCACAAACAAAACCTATTCCTCCACTATTTACCAGTTTACATCCATAATCTACATCAGATTAAGACCTACTGTTTGTGCTGCCTGGTTGCACTCTACGTGAACATCTTCCAACCCAATATCACTGCAAAGTGTGTGATAGACATGCAGGCCCACTATGTCCATTTCACGCCATGCCTCTCCAAAGAGTGAAATGTACACACATGCAGAAATTGTAGTAAGTTGCAGTAAGCTGCACTACATGAAAGTAATTAATAAAAATAAATTAATTTAAAAAAAAAAGTAAAAATAATTATTGTGCAGAAGAATATTCCCAATCAGACTTAAATTGATTAATGTTACTGCTACTCTTTAATGTCCAGCATCAGATTCTGTAAAGCATATTTTTTTCTGGTAGTTCGATCCCCCCAGTTCAGACGACCTTCCCTCTGTATGTTACCACCCGACTACACGTCTCCGGCCCTAATGTAATTACGATCACATGGGGCAGAAAGAATCACAACTCACAAAAAGTTCTTTTGTGATTTTCAGCTGTTTTTCTTTTTTATACAGACTGTGATCAGCTGACCAGTGCTGCTGCCGTTGCTCCGAAGTTTATTGCTCTTAGTGGATTTACACAGATTACTTATTAAATTACCATTTTATTAAATGCCACTGAGCAGTCCTTACCATTAAAAATAACCTCTCTTCTTCCTCTCCTGTCCCGTCTTTGTTACATCTTTTTGCATCTCTGAGAGACGTTCTCTCTCACATCTCTGGGAAATACCGAGGCTGTACATTTAGTTAACTGCAATCAAACAGTTTGTGTTCTTGCTGATATTTGTTGAGCTGATAGAATCATTGCATTTGAAATTACCTGCCGTTTAAAAAAACCTGCACACAACGTATAGACATCGGCACCAAAAACACTATTCTGGTCCAATTCATCGCCTGAATATAGCACTATAAATGATGCACAAAAATATTTTTGTGCAATAAACACCAGTGATGGACACACCAATATGTGTAAAATGTGTCAAACCTAAAGTAATGTGTCTGTTTTGAAAATGTAAGGAGTAAAAAGTGCAGATATTTGTGTAAAAAATTAAAAAGGTGTCAGAAATATAAATAATCACGATAAGACCAGACCCGAAAAGCTCTACTTATGTGCAACAAAGAAATGTTTATACCTTAGTGCTTCCCACTTCTGAGCTTCTACAGCTGAGCACCAGTTTTCAGTAAGTTTAGTTTTCTATCAGCTGTTTGAATCAATAGTTTGTGCATATTATTTAACTCTCATTAACTCTAAACAAAGCGTAGATCTGGTTAGAAGATGTAGGCTTCGGCAATCAGAGGTACAATGAAGTTATAAAGCAAGTTACAGCTTTTGAAAGGTTTCAAGATTTATAAAAATTGCAAATAAAGCAGTAGCCCTTGGCTTCCTCTGCCAGTCATTGGATTCTCAGTTGGCGGTAAAGGCTAGAGGTTATGTTTGTGTAAGAAGGCGACTTGTCCTTTGGGACTTGTGGTATGATGGGTATGTCAGTGGTATATATTTCTCATGGCCTAAAGTTCACCTCTAGTCAAAGATGTTTCCTTTTAGTGTTTAAACAAAAGGACTGGATTTCAGTATTGGATTACAGATGATTTAACTTAATGGGTATCTTTGGGTCAGCGTGTGCCATAGAAGTTCACAAGAACATAACCTTAGTTATGTTTATTGGCGTTGATTTATAAAGGTATGCACATGATTTGATTATGGTCAGAGTAAAGACAGACTTCAATTACCTTAGTCTGTTTTAAGATCCACATCAAATATCCCGTAGCCTCTCTTACCCATATAGTACAGATTACTAGGACTACTGGAGTGAAGTAGTCAAAGTGTCTTGACCTTGCAAAAGGATATTATCCTCTATAAAACTGGGGTCCAGAACTGTATTCAGCGTTCAATAATTCAAGAGCATTTATTAGGACATGGTGGGAAAAATATCTTTTTTTGCATAACTTAGGTTTTCATTCTTTCAAAATGTCTTTCCCTCAACACGTTTCCCTTACTTGTGTTAGTTATGGGCACATTCTTGCACCAGTCTTTAGATGAATATGCTGTTCACACTTTTACCTTATACTTTTGTTCACAAGCCAAGAAGATAGATTCAAACTATGCTGTTTTGTTGTCATTAAATCCATTTGGTTGTCTTTTATTTGATGCTTTTGACGATCAGGGGGTCTCTTTATGTTTTCTTTTTTACTTAGCCTTTCATTGTTATTCACACACACTACCAGCTTTGTTATCACTGAGCATATGTACCAGTAACTGTTAACTGCCTAAAAGCTGTAAAGCTCATGAGGGCATGTTCTACCACTCCTGTGGATACTTTGTTGTCCCTACACTATACGCTCACCTCTAAATCACTGTCATACCCCCAAACACAGTGAAAACTGGTCTCTCAGGTGTTATTACTGTAATAACTCACCGAAGACTAGAGGATATGGAAATCATATTTCATTAAAAGTGTGCTGACTGCTTGAGAAAAGGCAGCTGCTGAACTACTTGAACATAGCGCCTCAACTTCATGAAAAAAAAGATGTTATGATGTTATGCTATAGTCTTCTTAAAACTTGCAAGTTATGACACCGCTGCCTCACCTCAGATAGATATTCCGTACAGCACAAACCTGAGCGTGTTATTGGTTTTATAAAATGAGTGTATATGTCCGTATCTATGCCCTGCCATCCGTCATGTTGCAGTGGTTAACATGGCAGAAATCCCCATTTACAAGACACATAGACACAGAGCTCCCCTGCTTCTCATAGCTCTGTGTACATCTGTCTGACCTGGCGAAGATTAGATTCAGACACTCCAGGTAGAAAATCTGCGTGTGCGCGTGCATGTGTGAGCGAGGAGACGACTGTCAGGGGAACTCAGTAGATTTAATCTCTGCTCTCCTTCCTTCAGAGAGACTGGCGATGTGGTGCATACATCCCACACACATTTTAAAGGATTCATTGGAATCCACTGAACTATACAGGAATTTGCATGACAATTTAAATGTTAAAGAGGTGTAACAAAATAGTTCCCACGTACATAGACACACAAACATCCCTGAATATCAACATGTATACACAGGGAAAAAAAAAAAATACATCTGTGCCTTTAGGCTTTGTGTCTCAACAGAAAATATTTCACTCTGCAGTCACAGTAATGTGTTCCTCTTCCTCTTTCTCCCAGTAAAACTGATGCAGAGTTTTCTCCCTGGGGTAGGATTTCTTCCAGTCACTCCTTTTCTCTTTACCAATTTCCTTTCTACCACACACACACCTACTGTCTCTGTGAGAAACACACAAACACACACTACAGTACGTCATTCATTATAAAAATTATAAAATTATAAAACCTAAACATCATGGTAACCTTGTTTTGTCTGGAGGTATTTTGGCGTTTGTATGAAAAAGACACTTAATATTCAACTGAAGTCACAATGTACAATTTTATGGTATGTATTTTAACATTTTCATTGTAAGTAAAACATGATTAGATGTTATGAAAATATATCTAAAAGGGATAAAACTTTGGTTTCAGCTTTTAGAGTGGAGTACAGTAAATGTATCATGGTGTACATATCGTGGCTCAAAGAGTTGGCAGTTCGTCTTGTAATCGGACGGTTGCTGGTTTGAGCCCCGGCTCCGACAGTCTCGGTTGTTGTGTCCTTGGGCAAGACACTTCACCCACCTACTGTGGTGGTCAGAGGGCCCGGTGGCGCCAGTGTCCGGCAGCCTGGCCTCTGTCAGTGCGCCCCAGGGTGTGGCTACAATGTAGCTTGCCATCACCAGTGAGTGAATGGGTGGGATGACTGTAATGTGAAGCGCTTTGGGATCCTTAGGGACTAGTAAAGCGCTATATAAATACAGGCCATTTACCATTTACCATATGTTTAATGATACAGCAATATACACTGTATTGCCAAAAGTATCCACTCACCTGCCTTCAAACGCATATGAACTTGAAGGACACCTTATTCTTAATTCTTAGAGTTAAATATTAACAACCTTTTAGACCTCTTACAGCTTCAGATCTTCTGGGAATGCTTTCAACAAGCTTTACGAGTGTATTTATGGGAATTTTTGACAATTCTTCCAGAAGTGAATTCATTAAGTCAGACACTCATTTTGGATGCGATAGCTTGGCTCAATTTTTAGCTCTTATCCAACCCAAAGGTGTTCTGTCAGCTGGAGGTCAGGACTCTGTGCAGACCAGCCAAGTTCTTGCACACCAAACTCGCTCATCCATGTCTTTATGAACCTTGCTTTGTGCACTGATGCGCAGTCATGTTGGAACAAGAAGAAGCCATCCCCAAACTGTTCCCATGAAGTCGGGAGCATGAAATTGTCCAAAATGTCATGGTATGCTGACACATCAAGAGTTCCTTCCATTGGAACTAAGGGGCTAAGACTGACTTTTGGAAAACAACCCCACATCATAGTTTCCCCTTGGCCAAAGTTTCAAGGCATGCAGTGATTGGCCTCTGGGCTCTATGCTCCTCAGCGTCCACTGACCACGCTCAGTGATTTTACGTTGCCTACCATTCCCAATGACTTCTACTTTATTATAATACCACTAACATTTGACTGTAGAATATTTAGTACTGAGGAAATCTCACGATTGGACTTGTTTCGCAGGTGGCATCCTATCACCGTACCACGCCAGAAATGACAGAACTCCTGGGCGTGACCCATTCTTTCACAAATGTTTGTAGAAGCAGTCTGCATGCCTAGATGCTTAACTTTATACACCTGTGGCCGTGGACGTGATTGGAACACCTGAAGCCAATGATTTAGCTGGGTGAGTCAATACACTTGGCAAAAAGAGTGAAACTATTTTTTTGCTCTCTCAGATAGAATCAGAATTAATTCATATAACTCACAACTGTATGTAAGATGAAAGTCATTTCTGGAGTATTTAGAGAACAAAATATTATTCTAATGTCGGCTGTGATGCTTTCATGATTGGATTATTTATGCAGGACAAAATAACAGCGTGACATTGCTTATCTGTATAGTCCCATTTGGACAGGATTAATGTCTCTTAAGGTCGAGTGGGGGAAATAGTCTGCCGTAATGCCGGCTTCAGGTTTCTCTGCTATAGCCTGCCTGCATCCACCTTATTTTATGTGTCGTATGCTGAGGTGGATTTTATCAGTGACTGCAATTTAGTGATGATTTGAGTTACTGAGGAGCGTGGCCAAAGTTTATCACCCGCATCCCCCTGGAGTGTACGCACCTCATTCAAATGAGGCTTGTGATATTTAATGTATGCTATCAACAGTATATAAGCTGTATAAATCCCTGAGCAGAGTGTTAACATCCATGTCTTTTGAAAATATTTAAAATTTATGACTGACCATGCACATCTGGTGATTGAGAGGATTTTATTATTTTTTTTGCTTTGCTTTGCTTGTATAATGTTTGAAGATAAAAACTAGAAATGATTGTATACATTATTGAAAACAAAAAATCCACACACGTTACATTTATAGACTAATAATAACCAGGGAATGCAGTTTTAGTCTTAGTAATAGTAAACAGTAAAATAAAGTAGTGGTGCATTCATTATTAGCATAATGTCAGTGCATTACACGTCAAATCATAAAGAGCAGGGGTGTCAAACATAAGGCCTGGGGGAGCTGAATCAGCCTGCCAAAGAAGCCAGTATGGCTCAGTAGGCAGATTTGTAAAATGTGAAGAAGGGCATAAATTTTGAAATTTTATCTGTGTTTTCACATGTTTTTCGTATGTTTTGCAGCTTTTTCTTCATATAAACTCAAGCCCATGACCATTCATTCATACGTACATACATACATACTGTCCCTAATGTACACGTACGTAATGGTGTTTCTATACTTTTCGAGCCGTGAAGACTTAAAAATTAAGCCAATGGTAAAAGTCCTACACGCTGTAATTCCCATAATGGCTATCTCAAGCATCCAAAAGTAAACTAATCTGCCATCTTTACAGCAGAATTAAACATATTTCTTTTCCCTTTCCTTTTTTTCTTTTGTTCAGCTCTTTAAAATGTATTAACCTTTAAAGTTATGTATTACTAATGACCTGACTCTTCCAGTTAAATGATGCCACGCAAAAAGCCCGTAATGATAAATATGACAACTGAAAATGGCATCACAAGCCAATGGGGGATGTTCTCCACATACAGTGTATAGTCTTACTGGGAAAATCTGCGTCCTGGTCCGCCGGTGTAACACGTCCACCTCCTCAACAGCAGGACAAACTGACGAGACATTATCTTGTTTTGAGAGATACAAATATTCAAGGTTTACTTTTAAATATTAATATGAATATACTTTTCTTCATTCGGGTCATCTTTAAAGTACAACTAATCAAATGAACACATGTCAGTGTCAAACAGTTTCCGATAATACACTGACAACTGTGACATTGTTTAAAATACAATAGAGAGACTCTTTTTTTCCTTTCCTTTTGTAGCAGCCTTAGACAACTGTTTGTCATTCATAACACATCGTCAAGGAGGTGAGAACATCTCTGAGCTCTTAGCACCTTCCTACTGATAGCTGTGAGCAGAGGGTGTTGTGTGATCCCATCATAACACATAGGGCTGTTATTAGCAATAAAGTGCCAATGTAACCATTTATATGCATTTTCAAATCAGTCACATACTGTACAAACATCTATTCATTCAATTATCCATCAATCAAAGTTACATGCATCGTTGAAATATCTCTTAGAAGCCACCGTCCCACAGAATGTGCAGGCTTTAACGTGACATAAAGACCCTACACCACATGAATTCAGGCTTTAGTGTTATATATGTGATTTGTGGTGAGTCCACTTAATTTGAAAAAAAGCTGTGAAATATGACATAACATTTTAAAGCGTATATATTATTCTGAAACTAAAACCGACAGATTTTTTGCAGACTTTTACAGACACGGTTGTTTTAAATAAATGCATTACATTTATGATTAAACACTGATTGTAGAAAGATGCACAAAGTTTCATATCAGCTTCTTTAAAGATAAACACGACATTCGTCACTAGCCTGCTGTCTTTTATGATTTCCTTTTTCTGTCTTTTCTTTTTTCCTTTTTTAAAAACTATTTCTTTTGCTTTGTGCATAGACAGGATCAGTCTCACTTCTGCTCTGGTTATGTGTGTGTATATTAGTGTTTGAACATGGATGTGTGTTTGCCTTGGCCTGTGAGTGAGCGGAGTAGTTAAAGTAAGATTGATCCATTGGCTTCAGCAGAGAAGGGTAGAGAGGTCGGCTGAGTTTTATTCGGACCAGTTTAGTCCCATCGTTATGAGAAATGTGTTCAGGTTGGCAAAGTTTCTGTTGCAACAGACTGCTAGGTTCGCAGAGAGAGGAGAGCCTGGCCAGGTTTCAGACCTAATAGTTCGTCCCTCTTTTATCAGGCAAACTTTGGCCATCCTTCAAATCTCAGCAGAAGGGCAGACTGTTTGTCTTATTTTCGAATTATTACTTCTTTTTATGATACAAGGATGTGGGGGTTGTCTAAATGACTTTGCTGCCCACTGATTCCTTCACCATTCCCTGTCCTTTATTTTTGTTTGACTCAGTCTTTAATAATTACTTGTTTTATCAAGCTGGCTAATCTGAGCATTTTCACCCCATCTCATGTGATTTATTTATTGTATCCAACACCAGCAATTTGGTCATCTCTGCTGTGATACACACATCTTAAAAAATTGAACTGTCTGGTAATTAATTTTTACTAAGCAATCCAAGTGAAGGTCATTTTATAAAGTTGTGCTCATTAAATAAGGCTACTGCTGACACATTTAAAGTGTGGAAGGATCTATTATAGTCATAAAACTGTGACAATTGAGGACAATCAAATTAAAAGAAAAAAAATTACTGTACAGCATCAGCCCTTGTACTAAAATCATCAAAAAAAAAAGGGCAAAAGGGTTCACTGCAGCTTTTCAGCTACAGCCACACACAACGACAAGCACCTCAGGTCCCCAAACGTTTACTGCAGAAGAGACGCGACGAGCACGTCGAGCTCAGGTGTGTCAGCCTCCGCTGCAGCCGCGCCACGAACCACGCCCTGCCACATTACTCCATCGCTCAACCTAGGCCGAGGAGCCGTCCGGCCCAGCCTACTCCCCCCTCCCCACGAGCGGTAGAGGAAATTGGCCACGACCATTGGCATCCCTGGCCCTAGGACTAGCGGCAGGGATGAGCGGGATTACGAGGCCGACCGCGCATCCAGCAGCAGCGGTGACGAGTCCAGGGGCCGACCACGCGCCCTGCAAGAGACATTTTGTTTTTAAACCATACAGCTGGCTGTTAATTTCTTAAAAATTTCACGGCTGCAGTGCACGTGTGAAAATTAATGGAGACTAATATTCATGAAGATGGTTATCAACTTTTCTTTTGTTTTCATTTTTTATTAATAGCATGTCAGCTGTCTTTTAAAATAGGTGTCAGGGCTTTGGGGCAGGTTGTAAAATGTGGCAAAAGTACAGCTTAATGACATTACAGTGTGGT
>VUQR01005547.1:2106-13076 GCA_015108515.1 Hemichromis elongatus
AATTAATTAATTAAGGTGACTACATGAACGAATGTCTGTGCAAATACAGTCACATTAAGCTCTGATTTAAAAATCACTCCAATGGAGAGAATTATTCTTGAGTGCAATGAACTTGTGTGCACGGGTCTGTGCTCCAAGTGTCTAAACTATAACGAAGCAGATTCAGTTTATTGTGATCCTCACAATAATGATATTAACTTAATGCATCAGTGGGGAAAAGACCTAAGAGACGCCTTGATTTGTAAAGTATCGCTGCTCACTTTGACAGTCAAACACATATATCTATGTAAAGCCATAAGCTTCAATTTTATTGTAATTATCTGCTTCATGTTTTGAAGTAAACCATGGATGGCATACCTAGGCTCAGTTTTGCACACTTCGGAAGTCAAGTCATAGAACAAAATTTTTCTTGATATTTTTTTCAGACTTGGCCCGAACATGTCTGTGAAACCTGCTGCTAGAGTAGCATTTTTGGTAGCCACTAGGCACTGCTTTGTCTCTGTACTTTAAAAGGCATAGTGATAAATATTCTTGCTTCCAGAGCACAGTCTTGAAATGTTTTAGAAAGAAGCAGCTCATCCTAAATTGTTAGACATCTGGTGCAAAGATCAGGTGTCTCAATGCTTTGCCTCTCACTTGTCATTACGCATCCAGAAGGATAATTCACCATAAAACGAGTGTCGGCAATGTGTCGCCTTCAGACAAGACAATAGCCCTCTGTGTATGTGTGTGTTCATGACTCAGTTGTCTTTCACTGTGTTTCATAAGATTGTTTATTTTGTGTTGAAAGAAACAGAGGGGCGAAAAAATCACAATAGGAGCGTTTACAATCAAAGAGCGAGTGGCCTTGCAGAGTCTGTTGACGTGCGACATGTTAGCGGCAATACACATGATGTGCTTCAAAACACCCACACCCTTTGTTTTCTTTGCAACAAATTGATGCACATCAAAATAGGTTCAAACCATCATGCTGGTAAACAGGGTTGTTGTTTGTAAGAAAACCATGTAACTTTTATTTGTAGTTTTGTAGCAATTGGAATCACAGTAGATAAAGCAAAGCCTATATTTGAATTTAAAAGAGTAGGCAAGGTGGGCTCTGTCCATGCCCATGTCGTCTCTTTTTCACCCTTCACTGAATCCTAAAATCTATTCTTACACTTGGGAGAACAACTACACTGATCGCTTTATTGAAGCTGAAAGAATTTGGACAGTTTCTAATGCTCAGCTGTTCCCAAGTGTTTGTTTGCTTTTGAGAAGTTCAGTTCAGTTCAGTCTGTCTGATCAACCTTGTGAATAATACCTGATTTAGACCGCTGCTGGGGAATCTTACTAGAGCTCATGATGTAACCTTCATAAGTGGCTGACATCGTTGCCAGCGTTCGTACTTGTCCTGGTGCATTATGTGTTAATTGGTTTGTGCTTTGTGCCAGCTTGGAATGTAGCTTCATCCTAATTCATTTAGAAGTCATCACAAATTAATAAAACTTTGTATGGCTTTTGAACCCTAAGTGCAGTCACCAAAATGAAAGTCAACGACTTGGCTAGAACTTAGCTAGCCTGTGGTCTCAGCTGCCATCTTGGGTGCGATGGTTTCAAATGTCTTTGAGAAATTCTGTGGTCTATTTAAGGCACTTATCAAAAAAAAATCAAAATTCAAGAATGAGATAGCTAATTGCATATTAAAATACAAACTTTCTGTTGTCTAGCCAGAAACCTACTGTATTTAAAACAGGGAAAGGGAAACTGCAAAATCCCAGTTGCCTCAGTAACACTCCAGTGTATTTACTACCCTGTTGTATGTCAGTCACAAGCACCCTGTGCTGTCACTGGTAGTCACTTCAAACACTCACCTTGAAGCCAGACAGTGTGAGAAAGTGCAAGTGTCTTGCACCAAAAGCAGTGTGGCTACAGGTTGCTGCATTGTCTGACATGCGTTTCAAACCATTCCAGTCCGGCAGTCACAAAAAGCCAACAATGCTTTAATGAGTCTTCAGGTAAATTACTGCACCTGTACTACAATTTAACATGTTTCCAATAGAGGGTGCTGGCAAACAAAAGTCTTTTTTGTGCTGCATTATAGCACCATAAATACATAAAGTTGGAATTAATGGCATACTTTAAAAATCCAGCCCTGCCTAGCAAGTTCATTGAGTTCAGCGTGACTGAGTACTATGTGTGCCATATTTCAAGTCTATTGTTGCCTTATCTTAGTCAGTATGGCCTTCTGGGGAAAGAAAACTGCCTTTGTGGGTTATGACTTCACAGAATTGCCTTTCTCTTGAGGTATGTTTGTTAGGCAATAATAATACCATGCTGTAGATATACTCTACTCCAAATAAACCATAAAGTATTTGTCGTAGGTGGTGGGGGTGGAGCTTCCCGCTCAATCCCGAGTGTTACAGGTGTCACATGATGCTGCCTTTTGTTCTCTTTAAACTCTGCTTACCATGAACCGTGTTGCAGGACAACTGAGTTGTTTTAACGCTTGAGTCTATGTTTGCTTTGACCGGCTTTTTGAAAGGGTGGAAAAGTTCTTGTGTAGCACTCAAAAGCTAGTGGACATGCATGCACACGTGCATGCGTGCGCACACACACACAGACACACACACACACACACTGTCATGTTGTGCAGACCTCCATCTCCTGACAGCTACCTGTTGCTGGCAGATTCAGACTCCCACTCTTTTTCATCTTACTCCTGCTCCAGCTCTGCTCTTTTCTTTCTAATACCTGGCCTATTTGAGTCTGTGTTCCAGGCTTGAAAGGATTAATTGCCATTTATGCTTTATTTTTTTGTTCTGTTCATTTCTGAAGGTTTATTTTTAGGCCTTAAGTGTCTGGTTGCTAGGAGACAGAGAGTTAGAGAGGGCGAGAGAATGGAGGAGAGTTTGCGTTGTGAAGGCTGAATTACAAACACATTCACGCACTGAGTCAGCACTGACGCACGGTCACACACATAAATATACACACACACACTGGGTGTTTCGGCCTGTAGCTGTTATTGTGGACTTGTTTTTCTGGTTCTGTGAATCTTTTCAGCAGCTCTGTGTGTCACTGTCATTTACTGTTTGGATGCTGGCTCCTCTGTAGCACCTGTGCTCACGTGCGCACTTAAATGTGTGAGCGTTTATGTACGTACATGCAGATTTTCTAGCAGAATACTTGTGGGGACAGTTTAACGTTGCATTCAATTAATGTAGATCCGTCAGCGACGCCGCTAATTGTGACGCACGTACCAAACAGAGGAATAGGGTGGATCTCTGCACACTGGGATTTTATTTTTTTTACCTAGTAGCCTGGATCAGCAAGAGAGCTCTGGGTCATTCACATCCACATCAAAGAGCAGGCCAACATTTTAAGGCACACAGAATATCTGCAGAAAATCAATGAGAGTTTTGATCATATTGCCAGATGAAAACACTTTTGAGCGTGACATACAGTTTGTTTTGCTTACTTGAAGCTCTACAAGCATTTAACTTATACCCATCCCCTTATAAGACACTTTCAGGCAATCTCTTAAGTGTCTCTCAGAAGACGTTTGTTTTTCAAGAGCCTCTTTAGTTTGATTGGCACCATGTTAGTATTAATGCTCTGAGGCTAAAGGCCCCTGATATCCCCAGTATAACAGAATCTCAGGTAGCATAACATTTATGTGGTTCAATGTGTTTTTATTCGCATGCGTAAACCCGTATATGTAAATGTTTAATAATTATTACAAGCTGATAGTCGAACACGGTCACGTGATGGAAGCATCGGTGTTGTGTTATAGTAATGATTTTTAATCTCCTCATCTATGCTTATATATAGCAGTTCTGAGATGCAATGATCATTGTGTAATTATAGGACAGTATTGCCTGCAGCGGTTTTGATTTGTTGCCTGATTTCAGCACATATCAGAAATGACATGCATATGCACACAGGAAACAGATCTGTTGTTGTGGTGCATACAACAGTTGCTAACATCCTGTCCCGCTCTAGTGGCACATTCCAGGAAACCACCTCCCAAAAGTGCCACCTATCTCTCAAATACACACAAATGTTCTAGACCTGACAGATATGTAGCTGGGTGGTGGGGCACCTAATTTACTCCTGTGTGTCAAAACCAACCTTTTGACCCATTGACCTTTTAAAACACAGTGACAGTAACAGTTACCTTCCCCCCCCCACATATTTACATATACATAGTTTTCAGCCAACCAATTCGTCTTTCCTATTTTTTAAATAAAAGCTTGAAAACACACATCATATAGATGTTGAGTTAATGCTGTAGTGATTTGTTAGTTGTTGACCCCATACGCTCCTACACACAGAGGTGTGCACAGAGAGTTATGGGCAGTAGTGAGTGTAGGCAGTGTTTTGTTGAACCAGAAGTGGAGAGTCAGTTGGCAGCTCTCTCCCAAGCTGTTGGCCAGGCTAGTACATTAACACTAGACTGTGAGGTAGGTACACAGAGTGAAGGAGATGAGAGAGGCGCCTGTAGCCTTTAACATGGCTGTGTTAGAGCGTAACAGTTTCTCCCTAAAAGTTACTTTAAAGGAAATTATTTGACGTTTTCACACATGCATTACAGCATGGGGATCCAAATGTTTGATCAGACATTAAACGGCCTTTAACGTGCTAGCGCTCCTAGTACATAGTCTATGAATAATAGTAAGGCTGGATGATTAATCTGATTTTAATTTTGGCTGCAAAGCTCTTATCTTGTCTTTTGTCGCACATAAAGGGAAGCTCTTTCCTTTAAAGGTGTGCATTTTGGTTTCCCCCTTAAAGCCCAGACTTACAATGACAGAAAGAGAGCATTTGGTTGATAAGAGCTGTCTAGAGGAACTAACAGTCTTTAAAGATTTCTGTCGATTTACCTGTGAAAACATAATTACCAGTTATAGCTGCCTTTGTCCTCAGTTGTAAAGGGCCTTTCACAGGTCACACACTGTTGGTTGTCAGCTTCAGCTCTCCATTGCTCTCCTCATGGCTATCTGTTGGTCCCCTGAGGTCTACAATCCACTACTTTCTAGACTTCTTTTCCAATCATCTACACCTACAGACATCCTGCAGTTTTGTAGGCTGCAGTCATTTAGAGACTGATATTTGACTTTACAAAACTCAATTTTTTTCATTCATGTGTTTGTTTTATCTGATATCTTATTTAGATGGATTCACCACAGCAGATATCTCTGCATGTTTTGAATTGACAGATGGCTTACCTGACGTAACCCCAGTGGTGTTTGTGTCCCTTCCCAGGACCGAACCATGGATCATTCCCTTGCTAGATGAACGTGTAAACCAAATAATCTTGTTAAAAAAAATCAAGATGGCTTGTCCTGTCTACTTCTCTACAATTGACAGTTGGAGTTCATTCATAGTTAGTGTATTGCAATGTTAATTCTCTGTGGCTGAGTCACAAAAACAGGCAGGCACACAGACCCTTTTGTCATCTTTGATGACAAAATGTATGTCACTCAGACCTGAGCGAACCCTAGTGGACCTGCGGACTTGGAAAGTATAAATATGTATAAGACCTCATAGGGTTAAATGGAAAACAGTTCCTGTTCCACAAGAGGCATTTCCCTCACCGGCTATCCTCCCATATCAGGCTAAGTTTTTAACTTTTACATTTAGATAAATAGATGTATCAGTAGGAAAATTGGAATGTATTTTATTTTAAAGAAGATAAATTCAAAGCCCTGCTCACACATCTCCCACGCACTAATGAAAACACTGTTGACATTTTATCATAAATGTTACAGCAAAAGAAACAAAGAGATGTGCTGAAAGTGATAAGACTCTTGTATAATCAGAAACCAGCATTATAAATGTGTTTAATACTGTTATTTGCTTTACCTCCCAGTACCTTAATTACAAAGACCACGAGCAGTGTTGACACATTATGATTTTAGAAGCACTCCCATTTTATTACAGTGTTAATGTCACATTGGGATTAACACTGAGTGTCCTGTTTCCTTTGTCCTTGATCGTAGCGTGCTTTGAAAGTCACCCACAGTGTTGCGTTGTAACGATTAAAGCTCCTGCACAGTTTGAATTCTAAGAACCCATGATTTTGATAGAGGGCAGCTAATATTTTCATTCATCTTTCCTTAGTGCCACAGCTAGAAACTGCAAACTGAAATACCTTATAGTATTGCTGTTGTTTGTACTCAGCCAGACATCGCAGTGACACATCGGTGCACAATCAGATTGAGACAGCTATCAGCTGATGCATCATGCCAACTTAACAGGTCATATTCTCCTGCTTAAATTTTCATTAATCAGTAAGTTAGCTGGACCAGCTTTAAGTTGGAGAAAGTGGCCGTTTACAGGAATTCAAAGCTGTCTTATGCTGTGTACGTTTAGATTTTTTACCTTGGCCTATGTACCAGTAAAGCATGTAGGTTCTTGCTTGTGTGTCTGTGTGTGTATTGATGTCTTATGAGAGACGTTAATGTCCTGGGAGCAGACCGTCACTTTGGTGAGAGTAAATATACCTAAAAGCGCCCTGAGAGCAACAGGACTCTTCTCTCACTGACACAATATTATTCTGCTGTTCTTCACAAGCTCTGGGGAACTCGTACACACACACATACACACACACTTTCTCTCCTTCCCACCAGGCTTGTTTATGAGTGTGATTACACAGAAAGAGGTCCGGTTGTCCAGCTCACCATAGAGCGCATCAGGTGCAGTGCCCTGGGGCTTTGTGTCTGTTTATGTTTGGACAGTGCTGTGTATTTTTGGAACTGTACACGTTTTGTCCCTGACAGTGAGTTTTGGTTTTTGTTTCCTGTTTTATTCCTTCTGTTACTGTGTGAAAAAGAGAGATAGTGTTTGTTTAGGTGTCCCATGTGGTTAGATGTCACACTCCTGGGTCCTAAATTCAACCTCTCACGCACAGTGTCAGCATCTTTAGCATCCAGGCGACTTCTCTAGGGTAATTAAACATTTATTGTGATGGTTTTACCTGGTGTTTAGTCAGTTGAGGAATATATAAAAGATTCAATGATCAGTAAGAAAGTATACTGGACAAGTTCACTGGCCAGCTGATGGTCGATTTGAGCTACTCACTTTTCTTACAGTATTAATGATGTGAAAAAGAAAGTACATCCTCTTTTGATGCTAATCTTCAGTATTAGGACCTAATTTAAAAAAAAAATATGGTGTTCAGCAGGTTGTAAAATGCCATAAATACAGATCTCAGATAAATCATAACATGATACAGATTACACTGTGCCATTTATTTATTTAACAAAAGCTAAGTCAAAATCCAGAACAACTCCCACAATCCCACACTACTTCACAACATCGTTTTGATTAACAACAGAAATTGCTGTAATATATTTTATGACACACTTAAGAATAATTTCTAAGAATACCTTTTTTTTTTTTACTGATTTCCCAGCTTTCAGACGGATCCGATACTGATTATAATTTTTTCTTTTTATTAAAGTTGGGAATACCGTTGGGAATACCGAATCTCTGTTGAAAACACTGTAGCTTTACTTTAAAAAAAAATTCAGGGTCTCTGAAGTTAATCGGAACTTGTGCATCTATTTTATGCTGACTGACACTCTGCAGCTTTCAAAGTCATTTCCTGAAATGTGCAAATCAACTGTCCCAGCACTAAAACACACTAATTTAGTGCTTAGTCAGTTGCTCAATTAGAGTAAAATCCGAACCACACTGTGTTCATAGTCTTGCCCTAAACTAATGGGTATTTATGTTGTGACTTAACAAGCCCTTTACAGTTTAGCAGTGGAGCATGTAAACCAGACCTGGAGGGCTTGTTCTGGAAGAGAGAGTCCCTATGGACGTTTGTGCATTTTCTTCCTCTTTAGTGCTCCTCCCCTCGGTTTCCTGGAAAAGACGTCTGTGTGCGCGCTGGAAGACGCGCTGCGCAGCACCGAGCCGAGAGAAGCAGGAGACCAAATTGCTCATCTTACATCATCCTGTCCTCAGTCTCTGTGTCACTTGTGTCCTCATCGCACTTCTGTACTTTCCCTCTTCCCCGGTCCATGCTGCGTGTTCGTTCTCTCTCTCTTTGGCTCTCCCACTGTTGAACAATAAACCCAGTGTGTTTAAGAGTGTGTGTGCGGTGCTATTTTTGGCCCCTCCAAGGCCACAAAGCACTCTCTACTCCTTTGCCGATTCTCTGTTTCTTTTTCCTGACTGCTATATAGCAGTAAGTAAGACCCTATGGAAAGCATAAACTGTGGTGACCTCTAAGGTTACTTGACGTTTGTGCGTTTTTGTGACTAATGTGCGTTCGTGGCACCTGGTGAGGTGCAGGGCATGAATGTTCTTGGCTCGGGCAAGACCTCCAACAAGAGCAAGTTCTCCAAGGGAAATTACCCTCCATCTGGATTATTCACAACAATCTGCATTCCTCTGGATAATTGTTTCCCAACAAATAAAACCTTCCCAGCATGTTTTTGTAAAACCGCACAGATTTCAAGCCTTTGCAGAAAAAAGTCAAACAACATCTAGCTCAAGTACTGCTGAAGTTAAAAAAATAAAAATAAAAAAAAAAAGCTAAATGGACATTTAGTCCTAGTTTTATTTATCTTGTTTTTTATTTCTAATGCTGGTTGCTAATGTGTGCAGATGTGTTAGAAATCAGTTTCTAATTAACTAGTTCTCTGATCCAACTGAAAGTAGATCAAAGAATAATAGTTGTACTGCTTTTTTTAAACCAATTTTAGGACAAAAATGCCAAATATTCTCTGCTTCCAATCATGATTTACTGGTTTTCCTCACTCTGATAGGATTGACTCAAGTATTTTGTAGGTCTGGGACTATCTGAAAATGTCTTTTATAAACCATACAATGAACAGCTTGAAAGATTAACAATGTTGGCATCTAGATGACTGTCTTTAATCACCTTAAAAACAAACATCTGGACTATATTTTTCTAGAAGTTTATATTTAGAAGAAAATCTTACATTTATTATTAATATGAAAAGATTAAAACAGTCCAAACTTTTTCAAATTTTCAATCATTCCTCATGTGACAGGTTGTCCTGTTCCTGTCTTTTCTCTCTGTATGTCTCACTTTTCCACTCTTCTAGTAGTATTGGCCCTAATGAATTTTTAATGGACTTTGTGGGAAGAGTCCAGACACTTTGGGATTCAGGCATATGGGCTCTGATTACCATCCTCCTGCTCCTGCGGAGCCCGCCCTCCTCTCTCTCTCCCTCTTTTCAGTCTTGCTTTCAATGTCTCACCCCTTCAAGCCGTTTATTATCCAGTTTCTGTCCCCTCTGTTCCCTCTGCTCAGCGCTTCAGGCTGTTTCACTCATCCAAGCATCTGTGACAAAGACAAGGCCTTGTATATGAATGTGCTGCAGGCAAATACCAACCGACTGTCTCTCAGTTTTTAGTGCTTTTACAGGCTGTGAGTGAGCCGACACTGACCTCACCCCTCCTCGTCCACGAACAAACACACTTACACTAGTTGTTTCCCACATCCACACTAAAGCTGGGTTGAGTTAAAGCAATACTGTGCCAGCCAACTGCCGCTAATGGCTGTTCAGAGTCCCTGTATGAAAACCCTGAGTCTGCAACTCTGCTGTTAGTTTGGCACAGGCCTGTCAGTTGATTTGCTGCTGAGTAGAACTCACAGCTCTGGGAATCTCTCCTCCTCGTCTTTTTTCTCACTCCTATACTTTGTCTGACTGCCCGTCTGTCTCTGCCTCCTTCCCATCAGCTCTTGCCCTTCTTGGCAATTGAGTCCCAGGCTGGTGATCCAGGCGGTCACTTTTCCTGTTAATTGGCATATAATTACGCCAGCAGAGAGATGTGGTTTGCTTCACCCAGGTGCATTTTTGGTCAAGATGATCAGAAACTCCCTAGGAAGCATGGCATGTAACCAGTCTTCATCATCACTGGATAAATGTCAACACTGACTCCATGTAAAGTGGAAATGAAGGATGCATCAGTTTATTGCATCAAGAAAATTAAATGAATGTTTCTTTGTTTTTGTAATACAGTAAAACTAAATATTTACCAAATGGTTTTGGACAGGAGCTGCCTGATTAGTTGCATGATGAACTTTTCTTCTAATTGATTAATGTACTAGATACTAAATGTACTCCTTTATAGACTTCTCCTTTCTTGATTACAACTAACAGCACTCTTGTAACCATGATTGCTAGGTAATGTTGTCAGAATGGCTTTTGGGGTTACACGGGAGAGAGAAGAAGCAGATTAGGGGTGGTAAAAACTGCAGCAACGGATTAAATTAATTATAAACTCCACGAGAAGCGATCCTCGTGAGAAGCTGCGGCTTATAGAGTGGGCATCCACAGGAAAGCTCTCTAGCAGCTCAGCACCATTTTTCCTTCTTCACGAGTCTTGTGCTGTTTATCTTTCTCTCCCTTCCACTCTTTCTTCACTTACTAGCTTTCATCTCCTTGGGCCCCTCCTTCTCCTCTTGCATTGTGGAAGTCATTGTTGGACTGGTGAGCAGCACACATTGCTGGAATAGCAGCAGTGTTAGAAGTCTGCTAGGGGGCCTGCCGCCAATATCACACAGAGGAAAGGAGGCATCCGCACTCTCAGAGAGGAGAAGGAGGAAGGAGAGAAGCAGTGAAGGAGGAGGGGAGGGGATAAGCAATATGACCTGGATGACAACAGACTACCAGACGAGCTATGATCTCATCGCTCCCTTAATCCCCCCTTCCCTCCATCCACCCACTCTCTCCTCTCCCACTCGAGCCATTGTCTCTCTCTCTTTCTTATCCCACTCTTGTTTCCCAGATCTCCCTCCCCTGTCTCTTTTCTCCTACTTTCTTTTCTCTGTTCTCTTCTTGTCCTAGAGCTCACCCCATCTCGTCTTGCCTTCTTCTCTTTCACTTCAGCAACACCCCCATCGCTCCCTCGCTCCCTTCCCCCTCTCACTCCTGCTCCTCTTCTCCATCCCTTTTGCATCTCTTTCTACCACCTGCCCCTCAGTTGTCCCAACTTACAACACACACTTT
>VUQR01005549.1:2398-13600 GCA_015108515.1 Hemichromis elongatus
AAACAAGACAAGCAAAGCCTGGCATTTAACTGTGGTACACGAATAGCAGCTTTACCCTAAAGTCAATTTAAACAAACAAAAAAAAAATCATTACAGTATGCGTTCCTAGATGTCAAAGCGGCCACACAAATCTGAAACAGAGGTTTCTTTGAAGCCAGATGTGAAATCCAATATGCAGTCGTGCCTGGTGTAGTTGAAAGCCACAAAATTGAAACCAGATGACAAATGAGTGACACACCAGTCACCAGAGTCGGATGACTGTCTTGTGTAATATACAGTACGTATACAGAATAAATCCAGATATATGTACCCCAAGAGAGCTGAAGGAACAAAGGAAGTTATATTCCATAAGTCTTAAAAGCAGATATCAAAGAAAAGAAAATAGAAATGTCGAGAAATGCACACAGAGGCTGGTGAAGTTACGTTAACCCACAACCTTGCTGTCCCAGGTCAACAGCCTAGGACTGATTCTGGGAACAGTGACTGTGACACTGTCCTGATAAATAGTGAGAAGACATGCTGCTCAAAGAGAGAAGCACCATTCCATAATGTTTAAATGACATAACAACATAGTGAAATGTAATATTTTTTTAAGGAGCTGGCCAGAGAACAAACCGTTCCAACAGGCTCCCTCTAGTTACTGCAGAGAGAGAGAGAGAGAGAGAGCACATCTGAGTATCCAAATAAATCTGAATGCCATTTTGCTGAATTTTTATGGTGCATAAAAAAAAAAAAAAGAAATAATTGAAGGGAATTAAAGAACAAGTGTTCAACAGAGGACTTGATTTGTTTCACATGGCAGAACCTTGACTCTGTTAACCAGCAGGATGTCTCCACATGTAGCTCATAATTGCACCAAAAGCATCTCAGTGAGGAAGAGGCACTAAGCCAGATGATTGACAGCGTTCACAAACAAACCTAACCCACACATAAATCGAGATGTGATCAGCTAGTCATCAAAAGTCCACTGTGGCACTTTGTAAAATGTCACTAGCAAAAACAAAAGATTTTTATGAACATAGAGGGTTCCAGATCAAAATTTCCTCTGGTAATACTGGTGCTACGAACTCTACATGATTTATTCACACCCGGTTTCTTTGCTTCAGCATATTTATCAACCTTGCATGCCACTGAAACTCGTGTGCCCTACTTTTGCACTGATGTAAAGACTGACACGGTCAAAACGTGACTGAACATTTCCACACCTTTGATCTAAACATCAAGTTTCTGTGTGTTATAGTCAGAGCTTCTGGCCGTCCATGGGTGTTAGTGCCTACTTGTTCCACCTTTTATAACTCTCACTCTGTTGATAAAGTGCTGAGAGACAACAACCAAATGTAGTCCAAATGCAACGGGGAAAAGAATTGAAGATCAAATTTCTGTTATTACTTTATGTCCAGTTAATTCGAGACCCTACTGCATGCCGCTGCTCTCCATTTCACTGTGTGTCTTTACCTTGTCCCTCTGGTGTGGACTAGGGTATCGAGTTTAAAGTCACTATAATGAATATAATGAGGGGGCCACAGTCCCCACAGTACACTGTACGAAAGGTATTTGCACATCACAGTGGAAACTTTTTCCAACCAGAGAGGCTAGCAGTCATATACTGTGATCAAAACAACCAAAATAACTCATAGACTCTCCAATTTGTGAAAAACTAAATACACCAAACCGTATCCATTTGTCTCAACTGAAATTCAAAGCAGCCATTAATTCCTATTTCCTGTTCCCAGGGGGTCAAAAAAATTTCAGACACTCCAGGTGAGCTCAGAGGCCAGTGACATGATGTCATTAGAGGGAAGCAAAAAAAGTGTTTAAAATACATCTAAATGACACATTCAGTTTTTTTTGCCCCAGAAAGGCAGTGGCTTAATTTATTTCCCTGCTGTGTAATAATCCACACAAAATTTCAACATGGAAATTCATAGTTTTTGTATTTTTAAAGAAATGCATTTCTAATTACAGGACAACGAATTAGGCAAATCCCTCTGACTCCTGCATAAGCACTTAAATTAAAAAAAAAACTAAACCCCCCAAAAAAACCGCATTTCAATACATCCATGTGCGTAAATGACCCAGACAAGCTGTGTTATCGGCACAGGCAGAAAGATGGGAGCTGCCACGGGCTTAGCACATAATGTGCAGGGTCAGCAGCACACTCACTGCTGCCTGCCAACAATGCAATGAATGCCTGCAGCCGCTGCAGGGCTTTTTTGTGTATCACTGGCAAAATGATGGACGCCTGTGGACAAACATGACAAACATCCATGGGATAAAGGTTACTTTCTCTATTGGTTCGTTTAATAACTACCAGCGCGACTCAAGTGGTAAAATGAGACGCAGTGTGTACAGAGCGTGCGTTCACTTCCTCCCTGTGACTCTCATCACATATGCAAGTTTATGGAAAATTGATCAGTAATGTCATTTAAGCGTGCGCACATAAGTCCACCTCAGACAGACATATAGACCGGCAATGACAGACAGAAAAAGTACAGTATTAGGTCATGGCAATGCCTCTGGAAAGGCCGTATAGTCAAGTGGATGACTTCAAAACCACTACCGCTCTCGCATGTAACACACACCCACGTTTTTCAGCTTAAAAATTTCAGTGCGTAGTCAGAAGAAAATGTTGCTGACGAGATGACGGGTTTGTAAGCTTTTGTTCCGCTATGTACTCGTCGGGGATTTCACCGAGGGACCGCAGAAGTACACAAGGAGAGAAAACATATTTGACAGATTCAAGAAAAACAGATGAGGTACGCATTTAAAATAAAACCAGTTTAGTTACACGTGAACGAAAGGAAAAACAAATCTGGAGCGGCCGGAGGGCACGACAACATCCTTTTGAGAGCAGTTTTTCTTGAGAAATTAAACCTCCATCAATGGTATGTAAACACACCTCCAAGCCAGCACCTGTGCCGCCGCAGCGCACTGGACCGACAGATTTTCTTCCACAGATGCCGGGGAGCCGCCGTTTTGTGTCGGGGAGGATGACGTCCCAACTTTTCCTCCTTAAACACCTGCCTGTGCTTTTCCCTACCAGCAAAACGAGCACAATTCTGGCACCCCGAGAAAAAACTGAACACTTCACGTATAACTAATGAGAGCCGCTATCCAAAAACATCCAAGCAAGCGTGCTGCTGCCCCCACCCCTCGCCGCCGCCGCCTCCTCCTCCACAGCTGCTGGCTGCCCCTGACTTTCTTGCTCCAACACCACTGACTCAAATTTCACACTCTGGCTCCTCCTCGTCTTCCTCCCAAAGCAGCACGGCTGGGAGGAATTTGTCGGTCTTTGTTTAAAAGGACGAGTGGAAAACACACTGGAGCCAACGACCTAAAATAAACTTTTTAACCATTTGAAAACGATTTATTTTTTCTTAAAGGAATGCCACTCTACCAGAAATCAGCTCTATTTAACATCAGGTTTAAACCAAGTTTTACAAAATGCGCACCAAAACTTCAGACGAAACATCCGCGCTAATGTTTCGTACCCCGACTAACCAGTCATTCGCAACTTTAGCTTTAACGTGTAACTTTACGGAATCCATCATACACCGAGCTTTCAGTCCGGATGCATCTTTTTCTTCAGCTCCGTCTGTTAAAACTAAAACAGCTGCAAAAAACAAACGACCCACAGACGACACTTAACTCGAGCAAACATGAGTCAGAATAGTGGAATGTAGCCAGCTAATAGTTAGGCTAACATCTGCTAATGTTAACTACTAAAACACGCTAGGAAACGCCAACGCCGTTTACTCCCAAAATCCCACTCACGGTTTCCAAATAACTGGGCGGTAATTAATCCGTGGGGTAAATCTGGCTATTGTAAACAACTGCTTATAATGCCGAACACAAACCACGTGCTATTAAAGAGTCAACCAGTGTTGTCAGTAAAACAGTTATGTTCCCATTAGGCGGTAGCTGACATATCCCCAATATATGCCGTGAGAGCAACGGGCTCGCTAGCTACGGCGGCGGCAGCAGCATCCCCCAGCCGGTCCGCACACAACAGCAGTCCCCATTCCTGCTGGCATTCAGAAAAGACAGAAACTGAATGGAGCCGATAGTTTGAATGCTGAAGCCTACCCTTGTCAACACAGCAAGTCCGTCCACTCGGGTCCTGGAGAGTAAAAAAAAAAATACTCTGAAATAGAAAAAGTCGTGGAAAAAATTGAAGCCGAGCGTCAGCGGGGAGCCCTCGTCCGCTCCCTCTACAGGCAAATGAAACTGACTTGGCCGGAACAGCAGAGACTGGAAAATGTAAGATGGCGGCATGTTTATATAGACCAAAGAACACCTCCAGTGTGCGCATATCCTTCCGTGAGCTCGGATAAAGTAGAAACTGAAGCCATAGTTTATCTTTATTTCGTCTCACTTTTACGCAGTTCTATATATATTTACCAAGCTTGATAGCTACACACATTAGTTGTGATAAATATTTTATTTTTTAGGGTAAAGCTAGCCAAATTCCACATCTGCACGAGTATGAATACACAATGGAATGAAGTTCCGGCTGACTCGAAAAGGGAAATCCGATTCCTTTCCCCCGAGTTAAATCTCATGGACTCTGGAAACATAGGATAATTTCCTTAAACTAGTGTGCAAAGTCACACCTTTGTCACCTTTGTCTATACAGACTGAGAAACGGAGGCCTTCATTGTTCTTACCATCACCATCTCCATGCTAAAAAACAAAAATGGAGCAAACCAATAACTTCACAGGTAAAAACAACAACAACAATAACAACAAAGAAAAAACACAAATCAAAACAATTTGAATTAGACTAAATGACAAATAATAATTTAATATTCAGAGAGACAACATAATTAATCCCAAGCATTGTTGGTTTCTTTGCATTTTAGATAATGTCAGGAGACACACAAATATAGACTAAGTAATGCAAAGAAAATGTCAGTGAGATGTTTTCTTTGTTTTCTTAGCAAAAGATTGTAAGATATACGTGACATGAGGAGCTGGCTTTGCTGTACTTTGCTGTAAACTAAATGCTAAACAAACAATCAAATGGTTCTGGTCTTTCTTTTAAAAAACAGCTTATGCCCCCAGGGCAATAAAACAAACCTCACTAGGCAAGTTGGAACACCTCTCATTGGCTTTCCTGTGTTCTGCAAGAGCGCTGAAGTTGTGATTTTCAGTGACATCTGGAAGGCTCATGATTTGTTTGTGAATACCACCAAATCTCACATATGCAGAAAATATAAAAAGTGCTTAATATGGTTTTTATAGTTTAATTTGAAGAAAATATGAGATCGGCAAATTAATCACATTAAAGACATAATTGATCAAACAATGTGGGCAATTCTATAACAGGATTACTTCTTATAAATATTATAGACTTAGATTAATCATATTTCCTGAGTCCATTAGAACGCACATTCAGCCATTAAAATTATTAGTGATCTATGGGCATCGCCAAGGTCCTTCAAGTGAGTAGTCTGATCTTTCCTTTATTCTGAGATCACAGAGTTGTGGCTGTTAATTTTCAGATCACTTTCTATTTGGCTCAATAATAAGTAAGTTGGTGGATAGGCCACATAGGAAATTTAAATATGCTTTGCAAGTCCTCTACTCACTGTTCGCTCCCTTAATCTCTGCATTATAAAAGCAGATAATGTACCTTTTCAGTATCCCTTCATTCTGCAGGTAGCAATATCATGGGCAAATAAAGGTAAATCCCTTCCTGTGAACTGCCTACAGGCTATTTCATTAACCTTTATTTACAGTGCGTGGGTGGAATAGGTTACTGAAAGCCAAACTCCAATTGAAAACAGTCAGCGCAGCCTCCCTGACTAGGATGTATGGGAATGAAATCAACAACAGAGCCAATATATACACAAAATATGAACGCATCACCTAGAATGACTCCACCCTGTGTCATCTGATTGCAACACAGACAATTACAGTACCAGCGCATGACTGATTTCATTTGGAATAGCTTTCAAACCACAGTGACAATTACTGCTGCCACTCACTGTTATATATAGCCACAAAGTTTGAAATCTGATGACTGTGCTTCTTGGCAGTCACATTATCTCACAGGTGCGTGCTCGTGCAGCCGAAAAAAAGGCACAAAATCATGAAAACAGGATGACGGGACATTCCGATTTTCTAATTATACTCCAAAAAAACACATATCAGTGGAAAAGCGGCGTAATTGTTGTTTAGGTGACAGGCTTGTGATTTCTATCTCCATTTAACTATGGGTTCCTCGAGGAGGGCTTTTAACCCCCGACATCTGCACAATATACAATTAATATCAAACGTGATACGTGTTTGTGGGTGCAGATGTTGAAAGGAGCAATCTGTGAGAAAATACATTAAAACATATCACAAAAAAGCCATCTTTGAACATAAGATACATTAATACAATGCAATGTCTGACATAACCATGCTTTTGTTAGATGGCATCGCTACATTAAAGCCTTCACTTGCTTACAAGTACACGCTTGTAAAACAGGTTTTATTTGTGAACTCCTTCATTAAAAGACATACCTGCCTTTGTACTTATATAGAGTACACAACCTAAACAGAGCCCTTCTAAAAATACACCTCTTCTAAAAACCAGTGTGAAAATCCAGCTGTTTATGTTGCCGGTGATTCGTGGTTAACTGAGTCAGAAATCCCAGAATGAATTAATTTAGACAGGCGTCACTAAAATCAGAGGAGCATATGTTAGTGTGAGTGGAAGACGGTATTTCTTGTACTGTAGATTTTTTGTTTTTGTTTTTTTGAATGAATAAAAATGCAAATTTTCACTCCACAGGCCCTTCAAAATCTTAATGTGTGTATAACAGATTCATTATCTCACTTTTATCAGACATAACCAATAGTCACAATTCAAGCCCTGTAAATAAACAATACACAGCGTATCCTTGTCAAATTAAGGCAATAGGGAACTGGAAGTGCTTCACATGTGCTGGGTTTAACTTGCAGTTTAGTTTGATCTCTGGGTCCAGGTTAAAGGTGTTAAAAAAATAACATTTACCATCCGTGGAAAAAAAGGCAAGGATCTTATGTATTTGAAACATGTCTTGATTTAGTGTATCTCTGGAAAAGCTATTGATCATTAAAATCTTGTCTTAAAATTAATCTGATGGTGCAAGAAAACAGATCACATCCATTTGTTTATTTAATAAAACAGTTCACACGTGTACAGCTGCTGGGATATATATAAGCAGTCTTTCTGTTTGCACCCAGACTGTTCAATTTACACCTGTCAATCACACCTCCTGTCAAAATGAACTTGAAAGCATTTCAATATTGAGCTGAGCATAACGAACAGTTTATAAGCAGCGGGGGGACGTGTCAGCTTTGGATCTGTGATTGTGTGCAGGCGACAGCAAGGTGGAGTGACAGACACAGCAGCACAGTTCAAACGGTCACTTTCTGGTGCCTGAACAGGACATCGGGTGATCAGTAGGGAGCTGTAACACACTAATGTGAAAGCTCGTTTTCCACTACAAAATAAGGCAGTTTTTTATTTATTTGTTTCTCAATGGGTGCCACTTACCTGAGGAAGGATGTGTACCCATATTTTATTTTTTAAGAACGACTCGAGTAATGAATCTACAGAGAAATGCGGGTCACGTTCAATCCTCTCTGTCCTGGTTTATCACCAGAGAACTCTCTATCGTGACACGTGAGGTTAAACGCCCAGTTTTGCTTGATCCTGGAGAGATCCTGCCAAAGATTAATCCATAATGCCTGTGAAATGGCCCTTCATCCAACAAGCTGTGCTGAAAAAACACAGACCGTTGTGTTCCCAAACACGCTGTGGCTCTCCAATGACCCAGTGCTGCACCACTTCAGGGAGCCCACACAACACTTGTTCTTCCAGCTGGAGAGGCCGTTTCATTTTCCACCCTGGCAGCATGAGGGGTTCGCTGAGTATTTACACCTGCAATTCATTGATAAATGCAGAGCGGTATGGACATCAACACAGGGTGCTTTAGAGAATAAAGCACATTTTAATTCCAATAACAAATAATTTTTTATTTGGATATAAATAGATTATTGAAAATCAGGCCTGATAGAATGTAATAAAATCACCATCACCATTAGTAGAAGTAGCAGCGCTATTGAATCAATCAATATGTTAAGTTTAATTTCCAGTTGCTTTTTATATAGAAATTTAAAAGCTCTGTACATTTGCTGGTAATCAATGCCTATCCAATCCTGCATCATGTCACATGCAGGGCTGAGGTCACTTCACAATAATCTGTCCAGCTCTTATAATTTTGGGGTGGATTTAGTCAATTGTCAGCAATTAATACACAAAAAATGTACAGCAGTGTTTTCATCCATGTTTGACAGCATTTCAACAGAAAAGTATGAAAACAGATTAAAAATTATACCAAACATAGGAAAAAAAAAGTGAACGTGGGACACTAACGCTTTAATCAAAGTAGCAGTTGTCCTGACTCGTGCATGAACGTGACAAAACTGCATGTATGTATATGCAGCTTTTGCTTTGACTAACCTGAGGTCAAGGTAATGATAATACAGAGCTCGGGGTGCCAACAACAACACAAACAAACACATAAAAACAGGTAGTTCCTGGTATCCTAAGAGTATATATTCACAAGAGACTCACAGGTCTCATTCAAGCGCCGTTCTCATTGGTTAACACCAGCGCTGTGTATTCACATCCGCATGTGTGTTTGCATTCTTATGCCTGTGCGAACACTGTCGCGTTATTTAATTTATGTGGAGGTCTGTTGTATACGAGTGTAGTAACAAGAAAGACCGTTTTTTTCGGTGGTGTGGTGATCCCAAGATGTGTATGCCTCTCTTATTTTTTCTGCTCTAGTTCAAAAGAAGATTTTGGCATTTTGTGGTTATTGGTGAGGAAATGACACGGCAATAGAAATCGCCAAATCCCAGGAGAGCAAAGTGCCACATACACATGCAGTGTCCAAGGCCTGAGGGGTGTGGTTTCTTTCTCTAGCTGTTAAAGAAAGGGGCAGCTCAAAGCTATAGATAGGGGCAGACAAAACAAATACGCCCTCACACACACACACACACAGGCCCGTGCACATGCACACACATAGCCACAGCAACAGCAGGTCAGAGAAGGAAGGAATGTTTGCCTTGGACCGACACTCTCGTGCGGAGGCTGCGACTTATGGCCCTCTTGACACTGAAAAATGGCTCTAAAACAGCGGGGCAAACCAAATATACTCCGTCAGTCGCTGACCAGAGTCAAATTTGTGCTCCGTGTATTTTACACTATAACGCTTTCCCTTTGGCCTTTACTTTACAGTGTAGCAGACGGCTATCCTGAGCCGTACAAATTCATTTAGATAAATGTTAAAAATATAAAAATGAAATCTCATTTTTATTTTATTTACTTTTTACAGTGTTATAAATGCAAAATTGCTTAGTCACTCTATTCACTACAGAATAGTCTGAGGTGACGCTGCTCTAAATTAGCAATAATAATAATACTAATTTTGTAGTATATAAAAAAACTGCAGGAAGGGTCGAAACTCTCTGCTAACCTGCTTGGTGTTACTCTTCAAACTTGGACAGTTGTAATCCAGTGTGTGAAGAGGAGGAAGAGGAGGATAGAGGAAATCACATCCTAGAAGAAGGTGAGAGGACACTGCATGGACCAGATATTTGACTCAGACTACAGACGGATTATGAGGATTGGGCAGTATAAGCCGATATAGGAAACAATGTGACGGAGGGGCTGACATATAAATGAAGTGAGGCTATGCAGTATAGGAAGCCATTTTTTTTTTTTTGTTGGTCAGCTACAAGCTCCTGAATAGAAACTGAGCAGAAGGAATGCTGTGGTGCTGAACTAATACAGGAAACAATAGCCTAATTTCCCCAGCAGAGCCAAGTGGGATTTAATGTTAACCACAGCAGACATCAAAGGCGCTCATTTAAACAGCCCGGATGACATTTCACCTGCCTTCCACGAATCCTGTATTATTACAGCAGTAGCCCATGCTCAGTCCCTGCATCTATACTGCATTAGTGGTTGCCATGGTAAAAGTCCTCCATCCCGCATCCATCCTGCACAGACAGACAGACAGAGAGGCACCACTCATACAGATTTCTGCAGGAGGAAATTGAGGATGGGCGAGACAGCTGAAACCCTGTGACAGCTGTTCACAATTACATAGCACTGCTGTGTGATGTACAAGCACCGTGATCCACCTTTAAAACCACACTGAGATTTCATGCACCGCACTCTATCACGCCTCTACAGAGACGCACGACATGGCGACAAACACAGCGAGCCAGAGCACAGGGAAGGCCACAGCTCTCAAGTTTTATTGTAGTGTTTCAATGCCATTCGGCTTCTTCTGAATCAATTCTATGGCCTGTCTCTGTTTTATTAAACACATAGCACACAGAGAGGCAGAGCCGGCTTCTGCTGGATTTCACTCAACGCTGCGAATATGTGGTTGACGCGCTAAGCTACCACACTGCTCCCTGATTTTTTTATTACATCTCGTGATGTCATGTTGAAAAATAAACTCCTCGTGGAGTGATGCTGGAGCCGAAGGGGTTTTAAAGCTCCTAAAAGTCATTTATCAGCTGGATTATCGTCAGCAGCTGCTCATTAAAGCCAGTCACATCTGGATTTATATGCCATTTGTGTCACATCCACAGCAGGGCCAGAAGACTAACGTTATTATTGTCATATTATTATGAACTAGGAAATAATTTTAACAAGCCATGAGAGTGTGTAAATGTTAGTTTGATGGGAAATAACAAGGGAGTGTAATTCTGAATAGTGCTCTACAGAGACTTTATCTTTATTAGTGTTTTAAAAAGCTAAACCCAAAAACATAACTCTGCAAACCTAAAATGACTCCAGTCAGTAACTCATGGCACAGCAGCTGCCGGTATTAAGAGAGGAGGGAAAATAATATATGTAAAAAACAAAACAAAACACAATAATCATTATTGTTAAATGGCCTGAAGAAAAAAATAGTTTTTTTAACAAATCGATGTACAAAGTTCATTATAAAATATAATTCCACATGTTAAAACAGTAGAAATGACAGCGATGTCGACAGTCTGCGTGTCTATTATGATCAAATTTGTCTTAATAATTTCAAAAAATGTTACAAATTTCCAATCATTTTATTAAAAAATAATAAAACGGCACATTCAAGTAAAAAAAAAAAAAAAAAAAAAAAAAAAAACACCACCCAACAAACA
>VUQR01005549.1:24397-37735 GCA_015108515.1 Hemichromis elongatus
AGACACCATCCCCCCCCCCCCCCCCCCCACACACACACACACACGAGTGGGCGAATATGTGTTTATATGTGCTTCTCTGTGGATGTGCGATATGTGCGTGTGTCCATAACGGGCCAGGGATAATTAATTCTAGTTCATCGTGTCCACTGGGAGCGCAGAATATCAAGATTGAACGAGAGACGTGGGCGTGCGTGTTTGTGCGTGTAATAGAGGCTCTCGAGAAGATTCGGAGCAGAAACTGGATCGATTCGAGTTCACCCAGGATGGAGAGAAGATGAGTGGAGACAAGCAAAAAAACAAAAAACAATAAGAAACAAAAAATAGCTACTTTCAGCTACTCCCTTATTCACCAGGGGTCGCCACAGCGGGTAGCTCCACATATTTGATTTGGCAGAGTTTTACACCGGACGCCATTCTTGATGCAACCCCAACGGGATTGGTGTCTCCTCCCGGGAATGAAACAGGGAGCTTTTGCTAGATAATCTGTACAAACTACTAGACTAATAAGCACGCAAAAAATATATACCCACTTATACTAATACTGGTAGGACTTTCTGGAAGCTGGGCTTTTTAAAGAGAGTTAAAGGCTAACTGGGGTAGCTTGAAGCAGCTAAACTGCCTGCAATGCAAAAAAATGTTTAATCTTAGCCCCCCACTCGAAAACCCCCCCAGAAAACCACAAAACATAAACTGAATATTTAGCGCCAAAAGATGATACTTTGTGAGATGAAAACAAAAATTCAAATTTGGTGGATTTAAACACCTGGGTCCTTTGGAAACAAGTAAGTGGACGCAAAGGTCAAAGGGCATGTTGAGATGTTTTCTGTATCACTTATAAGGTATTTCTGCATTTTTGGCTCATTTAAGACAAGATCACAAACTATTTTATAAACTAAAAATGCCAAAACCAAAGAGGAAATCAGCGCTCGCTGCTATTTCTTTCTGCTTTTCTTATACCTTTATTACAAAACTATTGCAGTGAATTCATGTCTACAATTTTCTATGAACAAGTATGAAACAATTGCTAATTTTGTCACTTGTTGGAGAACAGCACTGTGCTGTGAGGAAATGTTTATCCAGGTAGAGAAAATCTCACTTCAGAGAATTAATGAATGCTTCATGCTTTAAAAAAAATCTAATAATAATAATCATAATGATACTGATAATAACAGCAGGAAGACAACTATAATGCCTTTCAAAACAAAGGCGTATCATTGCTGCTGTGGGTTCTTTATCTTGATGCAAATATCTCGAGTAATCCAAGCTTATTTTTTTCCAATTCACGTGTTGTTGTGTTTTCAGGTTCTTGTCATGTCTTTGCTATTTTCAGATAATATTGTGTGACATTATATTTCACGTGAATTTATAAAGCAGCAGAGTGCAGTCAGTTAATTAGCCAATAAAAATCCTGGGGATAACATGGAGGTGTGTTGCACTGCGAGTAAAAATCAGACTCAGAAACTATTTACGTGCCTTTTCGAAGCCTCCCAGTCCCATCCCTGCTGTCTATCTCTGTGTAAAAATAACTGTATTAGGAAAAATGTGAAAGTGGGCCGCTTTTAGACAGAAGATAATTAAGCCGAATATGGAGTCTGTTTTTTTTTCCTTTTACCTGTCACAGTTTTCCTCTTCTTTCCTTTCGCCTTCCCTCGTTCAGTGTTTTCTGTCCCTCATGACACCGTGGCTCCCCTCCCTTCCTCCCTCCACACACACACACACACACACACACACACACAGACCAACCAGCTTCCCTGCTGCGAGAGCAAACACTCATCTCACATGATCACCATGACGATATGGAAATATGAATTATGCATAAAGGCAGCCTCGCCTCGGCTGTGGGTACAAAGCTGTGTGGGTGATATTCTCCTTTCAAACGATAGGGGAAATGTCCCCTTCGTATTAATAATATAATAATCTACTCTGCCACATTATTGTCTGCCGTGTTACCGTCTCATAGACGCATGATTTGTAGGGTGTCCCGCGCATTTAATGGCCTTGTACACAAGGAGCAAGGAACCATTAGCAAATTTAATTTAGGAAATATTTGAGTGCTGTGTGTGTGTGTAAAATTAAAATTAGCACGAATGATTAAAAACATTGTCTCCATATTTCAACACTAATCACAGAAACACAGAGCTAATTTCTAAACGGCCTATAAATAGACTTTAACAGCACCAAGGGTGAATGTAATTATCTTCTGCTGACTTTGCATTTCCACCCTCATTGTGTCATTTGGAGGTCACACTGCGGTTAAACACCCCTCCAATGAGAACAGTTAACAGGCATGCAAAAATGTAATACGGTGTCAATATATTGCATGCCATCCACTGTTTATCAGTGTGAGTCCTAATTGTATTGTATTTCATTAGCTCAGTATCGAAGGCTTCCTAACAGCGGAGCAGCATGAAACAGCTCTCTGTGTCTAAACTCTGGCATGAGCCATCTATCTAATAGACCGGCTATTATTAGATATTTGTCTCACACAAATTTGACACTGAGAATATTGAAGTTGCAACAGATCTAGTGTTGACAGACAGACAAAAAAAAGGATGTCTATATTTGCCAAGAAAAAAAAGCAGCTCCTGAAAGCGCAAATAAAATAGAAGAGGCCCTGAGAGGCTGTGAATCATCAGGAATGTGTACTGTACAATATCAGGTAACTGCAGGAAACTAAAATGTAGTTTTACAGCAGCATGTGCTTTCTGTACACTGCAGTAGGTTTTAGCTGAGCCAATGAGCAGACGAGTCCTTGAGGCATCATCTAAAAAAACTGGTCGGAAATGGCTGGAACACACACAATATATTAACCACAAAAAATCGCATTAAAATCTGGCTATTAATATTTTTATCCTAGGATGTCTGCAGGCAAAGCCAAATGACCATATTATTGCTCATCTCTGACAGTCGAACAAAATAACGGGTCCGGTAATTCACGCTTTTTGGCAATTCATCCCTGTCTTTACACATAATCAAATTTTGTTAATAACTATTAGCAAATTATCTTGTAATTGTGGTCAACTTTCACGCAGTTGTTTTTATTTATTAATGTATTTTTTTGCAGCTTGGAATATTCTCCAACAGCTTTCAATGTTGGCTACTAAAGTAAGCAGTGCATTGAAGGAAACACAGAGTGCACTGGTAGAGACTGAGGTAGAGGATAAATAACAAATAATACCCATGGTCAAGTACTTGTCCAAGTCTGTACAATTTATATGTAAAATTCTCTATTAAAAACAAACAAATATTGAAATTTGAACTTTTTGAAGAAGCATTCTCTTTGTAAAGCGTGCCAGCAGCCCACTTGTTGACAGCACAATATATCCTGCAAACTGTAAAGACAATAACATTGTAAACTGTGGGCTAAATATACCATATCCAATTAAAAAGATGCTGTTTTATAAACCCATCTGTTCAGTTTTACCAACATAATTAGCAGTGTGAAATCTTTACCAGATTTTACTGTATACTTACAGTGTAGAGGATTCAGGGTGTAATTTAGTTTATATATATATATTTTTTCCCATAGTGAAATATGTTAAATTCTTATTACAGCACATCAGTGTTACTGATGTCACAATATATTTGGAAATAGTCACATAATAGTCATGCAATGGCATTTTTGCCTTTAATTTAATTTGACATTGCTAGTATGTTTGCTTGCATATAAATTGCATTGCATTACCACTTCCTTCATGTAGCAAGGCCTTAATGTTTTACCTTAGTGGTATGAGCCTGTCTAAATATCTACTCAGTGGTAGACTTTAGCTGCACACTAAACAGGTATGACAGAAAAGGGTGCAGGTGTGGATGTGTCACATTGGTAGGTGTGATGGTGCTGACGCTCCCATACCCGCCCGCTGACACCTCCTCAGTATGTACGAACCATCTCTCTCACTGCATTATTTAAAGGTGGAGAGCAAGGCTCAGACAGGAAGAGAGGGAAAGGGGACAAGAAGTGTAAGAGAGAATCAGGTAGCCTTCACTAGTGCATATTTTAACAAAGTGACTGAATTATAAAAGACTGCAACACATAGCTAATTACTGCACTCTTTATCCTCCGTCTCTATCCCTCTCTGTCTCTCGACGTTTCCCATGTGCTTTCTCTCCTCTCCCCTGTGTTGTTTCTGTTTGTTTCTCCACCACATCCCTATCTCCTCTCGTGCCACCTCTCTCCCGCTAGAGTTAACAACTTGCCAGAAGAAATATGATTAGCACAGCAGAGAGCCACAGTTTGCTGGAAAAGTGACACACACAGGCAATATTCCCCAGCTGTGCTTTGACAGAGGGAAATGGAGGAGAGAGGAAAGGTAAAACAGAGAGACAGGGTGTGTGACTGATAATAATAACAGGGCAGCCCAGCAGCCCACTGGTTAATTTAGTTGGTTTCTGTGTAGTGTTCGCCTGGGCTTCTTCCCACAGCCCAAACACACACAGGTCAGGGGGACCGGAAAAGTCTAAATTGCCCCTCAGCAGGACCGTTTGTGTAACTGTATTATCCATATGATGCATTGGTGGCCTGCTTAGGGAGTTTCCCTGCCCTCCTCTTTCCGTGCATGGAGAGAAAGGCTCCTGCCACTGCCCACTGCTATATAAGCAAGCATTGTCATTTAGGAGTCATTAATTATGATTATATCCATCCATAAAGGGTAAAAATGTGCAAGACTCACTTTTCAGAGAGTATGTACCAAAAACCTATGAAAAAGCCCTAAATAAAAGTAAAATAACCTCCCACATGTTTCATTGTTTACCTTTGCCAGCATCGTTCTCTGGTTATCATTTAAGTCTCCTCCTTTGAAGTCTGTGCATAATCCAGTTTGAAAAAGAGATGCCCCTGTTCACACTGCAGGGATAAAACAATGAAGCAACTAGAACAGCATTAAAGTTAAAAGTGGAAAATTAAACAGAAATGGTTCAGTGGCCACTGAAAAGGATTGCAACCTGTTTTTGATAATGCAGAATTTCTGATGAAGCAAAATTCACAAACTGTTTTTGGACATAAAAGAAAAAATACACTGACAATGACAATGCTATCAGCTGATGATGCAGTCTCGGGTCATTTCTCCCCAAAAAAAATCTTGTGTGACTTTTGAAAAAGTTAGTTTTTAGCCGTCTCTGAATTGAAGAAAAAATAAAGGGCGCAAGGAAGAACGGCAAAGGGTGAGGGAGAGTAACGGAGGCTTTGAAAAAGGAAAAGGCTAGAGGGGAGGGAGGGAGAGCGAAGTGGTTTTAGGCCGGTGAAAGCCAGCAGGTCACAGAGGTTCCCTTTAAATTTAGAACAAACCACAAACGCTGAATGTCTACTCCAAAAGGCTGAATGACTGATTATAATGGCTGCCTGTTTCGATCTCATCCCGTCAGCCTCTCAGCATTGCTTTCTTAAGCGTGCTGTGACTGGTGAGCTAACATGTGGGCTGGCCTGCTATTTACAATTACAATTTAGGCATTTAGCTGAGGCCTTTATCCAAAGTGACTAACAATAAGAGCAGCAGAGGAAAAAAAAAAGGTTATAGTGTGTGTTATTCCTGTGATCCTCAGCACCCTGGTAAGGAGCAAGAACGAGAGACGACACAGTGTGAAGACCTTAAGGACAGGCGCAGTGAGCACAACAAGATATGTATCGTACATTTTTACAATGAGAGAGAAGCAAAGTGATGTTGTTTTTTACACACTATGATAATACAGCAGCTGTGTTTAATTTTAAAACACAAGTTTTCTTTGTGTATTAAATAATTTTTTAGCTATGCTCCTAAACTATTACAAAAAATGAAAACAGAGAGAAAATGTCTCCTTTTATTAATGTTTTGGTGTTTAAGAATAAATCAGAATATCAAATTATTAGAGTCTGATTAGATATTTAGGTAAACACAGGAAGCAGTCACACAGGCTAGAAGACACAACCCTATTCCCTCAACAAAAAAATAATATGAGAGTCAAGTTTGAAGTGCTTTAACGCAATCCTTCATGTCCTCCATCTTTAAACGTCAGGGAGACGACAGTAAGTGCCAGTTTAAAGGGTAAGCCCCTACCCACCCCCCTCACGTTCACTTTGCTAATAATCCTCACTGCAGTCTGACATTACAAACCCACAGGTCCCTACAGGTAACTGTGCCACCCTTTCTAGGAGTCAACAAACTGGTCAGTTACCGCCGATCATCTTACTGAAAATAGAAAAACAGTGACCATGACTTTTATTTGATTCTGCGGTGTGTGACATTTGCAATTCTAAGCACTGCGTTGGCGCACAAAGTAACGAGACACCTATCATCAAAATAACTCCACACACACACACACTAGAAAAAAAGAAATTAGCTTCTGCACTAATGTGAAAAAACACAAAATAATCTCTTAAATGGGCTGTTTTTTTTATTTTTGATATTGGACAAAAGTTAAATGTGACAAATTTATAGCAATACCTCTGAACAATTTTTTTATAAGCATACAAACTGCACATAATTTACTTGATGGCACTCACGGAGCTAGCGTCCAAACATAGATTTTCTATTTCTTCTGTTTTGTATAAATTCAGCTGCACTTCGATTTATCTCGCTCACCGTCAAAATGCTGTTTTTAACTGAACTTGATTCCTGCATTGATTGGCCAGAGGGGGGTTTGAGTCTCCTCCCTTTTTTATGGTATATACCCCGAGTAACCTGTTGTTATGTTTTTATGTGAGTTTTCATTAAACCAAGACCTGAAGCATGAAAAGTGTATCCCTCCAATTCCACATATAATAAAATGCAAATGAATCATTTTTGCTATATAATGTCAGCCAGCATCATGTGTATCAATTTTGGAGCAATAATAAAACCACAATTTCACATATTTAGGTCAAAAAATCTAATAAACACGGTAGCTCTTTCTTTAAACCCTCATTTGTATCTGACCATGTAGCCAAAAATTTCTACTTGTCCACCCTTGTTAGCCAATACTAAGCCAATATAGTTCACACTGCAAAATAATCTTACTGCTGTTTATCAAGATTGTATCTAAAGAGAAGCTCAAGGAAAGTGTTCTTATTCAAAATGCAGCAGCAGTTACGTTGCTGCACTTTTTTATTTTTAGTGCACTTTTTATGCAATGCAACCCCTCCCCCACAAAAAAAACTACATTTAGGAATTAGAGACTACTTCTAGATTTACTTCTTCAGTTTCAAGAAACCATTTTACAGTTAGTGGAAATAGTCAGAAGATAAATGTCTTGAAAACAGGCACCATTTTCTAAGAAGAGGACAGCACAGAAAACATCAGAAGAAAGCAGAACATAACCAAACAGAGCAGGTACTCACTCGGATAGATGTAGCAATAGCCCATAAAACACATCACTAAAATGCTGGAGTCTGTCTACTATCCTGTCAGGGTGCAAGCTAGTTGCCTTGGCCCTGGCTGGGCGTTATTTGTGAGCCAAATCCTTAAAGAACAAGAAGCTTTCTCTGTGCCTAAACCTGCCGACAGACAGGGGGCTTTGAAGGCCCCCAACTGAGCTCGGCACAGAGCTTTGAAGCCAACTGAAAACTCTGCTTTATGGGGCTAAATAAAAGCGAGGAAAAGGGGAAAGTTATAAAAAGCAGAGAAACACAGAGCACTCTTTTTTTGTTGTTTTTTTTTTCTCTGCTGGCTCATGGTTGTGAGTTTGTGTGCAGTTTGGTGAGTAATTGCACAGCTAGTCTACTCTAGACCCGTTTGAAAACATACGTGAATCTATTCAGTGAGGATTCAGCATGCTACTCTGAATTACATTTGCTCAAAAATATTAGACACGACCGGCAGTTACTGAGCCCCAAGTTGCACATTAATAACGTTTATTTAAAAAAATATTAGCCGAAACACACAAAAATGTATTTATGGAATGTGTGTGTTTAAAGTAATCATTTGTTAGAATTTGTTAAATTTACAGTTCAATTTTCTTTAATAGGAGAAAATCTCAGCACTGGATTCATGGATTGAAAGGCCACATCTTTTCTACATATAGGCCCAACTGACTTGATAAATAAGGTTATGTATTTATACACTACTTATTTATTTTTGTTGTGCTGACTTAAATCAGTTTTTACGTTTTGAAATCATTCAAAATAAATATAAATAAAAAACAGCACAAATCTAATTTTTTTCCCCTTACCAAAAAAGAAATTTTTTCATTTAACGCAGGATGTTTTTGCACCAGTTCTTTCAATTTATATATTTTTCTCCCCATTGATTTCATGTCAGGGACAGCTAGTTTACAGCCCCTTTTCTGAATGATATAATATCACACTTTTATTATCAAACTTCAAGTCAGACCGAAAGGCTAATTGAATAGTTTCATGGTAATAAAGCTGAGCCTGTGTGGCAGACTGAGTAAACAGCTACCTATGAGGTGAAAAGCTCAATTCTGTTTTCTTTTTATGTCCTCTTTTTTCATTTCTGTCACCTTGATGTTTAAACCTCAGCTCTGAAAAACAATTCTGGTGCCAGGAATCATCCATGAAACATCATTGCCACGGCGCTTTTTATGTTACTCTGTCTAATTAATTATCAGAAAAACAAACAAGCCTTATCTGAGCTGAAGCCTGTGCATTTTCAGGTTTCTGCAGCTGGCTATTTTTTTTTTTTTTTGGACACACATCTGCAATCAGATCACTCACTCTGGACTCTTGGAAAACCATTTATCACTTTCTCCTCCTCTCTTTCTCTCTCACTCTCCTTTCAATGAGTCCTTTAGAAACACACAGACCATCTCCAGCAGACAAAACAGTGGACAAGCCTCTGTGATGTCCTGACTCATTCTGCTCCTCTCCTCTCCAAAGCCTTGAGGCCGTCGCAATGGGACCCAAAACCAACACGCACATAATGGGGCCTTGTTGGAGTCGCCTTAATGTTTCTAATGTTATGTAAATGAAGAGAAGAGAGGGCAAGAAAGGAGAAGAAGAGGAGCAGAGAGGAGGAGGAGGTAGTGGGAGTGTTTGTGTGTCCGAGGAGGCCGCTAAGCTCCCATTACCAAGGGATTAGGCAAATGCTGCCGTTGTATCGATGCTGGTTCGACAGTGAACCGCCAACCCTAATCCCCTCCTCTCTTCTCGCTCCGACAACGCCTCGTCAACGCCTCCTCTCCTCCTCTCTACACAGCGCCCTCACCACCACCACATTATCGCAGAACTTTCTGGAATCAACTTTTCAACTCTTTCCTCCTGTTTGTCAGTCATGAATATACTCGAGCTTACACAAACTCAAAAAACACAAACACTACTAGAATTACTTGGTTCACAGCCAGTGTAAATTTGTCTGCTCATTGATTTCTTTGACATGCAATGTGTGTCTGTGTGTGCGTGTCTGTGAATGTGCGAGGACTGATCAATATTGAAAGCCAAAAGTGCCTTTCTGGTTTGTCTGTGAAGTGTTTGCCTGGAGCCTCGGAGCGCAGCTATGACCTACTGGCTTCTGAACGCATCAACTCTTGAGTTTAGTGATCCTCAGACTCTGGGCAGGGGACGAGCGCTGGTCTCTGGATGCTGCTCGCTGGTCCCTGGGCACACTGGTGGCTCCTTTAAAAGAATTCTGGAGACTTATCTTCCTGAAGTGAGAGAGAAGGAGAGAGATAGAGCACAGTCTGTTCTATTTGTAGGCATGCGGTCGGCTTTATGTCTGTCTATCCCAGCGGTTGTATTTTTACAGACTTAATTATTACATCAGTGATTAGAAATTAGACATCCACATTTTTTTAATTATTTTTTAATAAATAATGTATGTGCACTTACTAGTTTGTAAACATGTTCTGGGTACACAGCTTTCATAAATGTTATAAATATAAATTTATAACAAATAGCGAACTGATTAATCACTGCATATGTTATCGCTAAAAATTCAACACAGCTCAGGCTGAAGAATGTCATCAAGACGTGAGGAAGCTATTCTGAGACAAACTAGCTGTGTGTGTGTGTCTGTGCATATCTGTGTGTGTGCATGGTGACACAGTTGCAGGCAGAACTTGGAATACTCAATTATCACATTAGCACATCCAGGGACAAGCCGAAAGGCTTCACACAAACGCCTGTGCGCAAACACACATGTATGCACGCACACTCCACCCCCACATATCTCTGGAACTGCAGGCCCCCTGCTGAGAAGCTCAAACACACCAGCTGAGGGTGGGGGGTGGGGTGGGGGAGTTGTGGAGGTGGTCTAGTGGTGGGAGAGGAGGGGAGGGCTGTTGGTTATGGAGGAGCATGAGGCTCACGAGTGACATTGAGACCAAGGTTAAACACAAACCATCCGTTCTCTTCTGTTATAGGCCGATTTCAGGCTGGCAGCAGCAACGCGTCACAAAACACAGATTCCGTGTTCGTTTCTGGGAGACCTGCGGCACGGGTGCTGCTCGGAGTTCTGACAGAATACTTGATTTAACCTTCGCTGCGTTGCGATGCATTGTTTTCCAGCTGTGCCTTTCGTTAGCCATCTAGAAATACCTTTTCAGGTAGTTTTCCAAATATGTAGTGCTTCCTTGTGCATTGAGGCTGCAATTAACCCTGCAAACAGACACCCTCCACAGACAGAGGCTTTAAATTGCACTACAACTGAACTATGGCTAAAGAGACTCTCAAACCTAGCTTGTGAAAATAGTTAAACTTTTTGCATTGATTGGCCAGAAATTCCAACCATGATGAGAGGTGTGGTTTTGACGTTATCCACTAATTGGAAGGCTGGTTTGATCTTAGGCTTCTCCAGTGGTCACGACAAAGTGTCCTTGGGTAAGACACCGCTCCTGACACATCCATCAGTGTGTGTGATGTATAAAGCATGTATGTATTGATCATGTATATGAACTGATCAGGTCTAGAAAGGGGATAAAAAGCTGCCAGTCCAATAATTCATCAAAACTATCTGCTTAATATTTTGTAGGTCCCATTTACCATTTATAGTGGCAAAATAGTATAAAGTGGACTTATAGGGTGTAGCTCGCTTCATATTGGTAAAACAGACCCCAGAGGTCCTGGACCCAGGACCCTTAGGGGTTTCCCGTTGTCTCTGGCACCAAGATGTCAATGAGACTTTAGGTCTTCTAAACCATTTAACTGGAATCTAGACAAACTTGGCGGCCTTGTCAGCACGTTGAGCTCTTTCTGGTTTTCCTTACACAATTCTTGAAATGTTTTAGGGATATGATGGGACAGATGCCATGGGAGGGGGGTTCATTCCCATAGGGGTGGTGTGATAGGTCAGAAACACACGTGTACATATGTGATGTAAAACGAAGTGCATATATTTCTCTGCTACACATATATTCTGTGCCAAGTTGGATACTTTGTGACAAATAATTCTTAATAAATCAGCAGTGTCTTCAGCAGTGTCTAAACTTAACTACCAATAAATCCATTAGCCGTATATAACCGCTTCACCACACTGAAAAACAACATTTCTTGATCTAATGCACTGAACAAAAGTCGGAGCATATCACTGTTCTAAAAAACAGACTAAGGAGATTCGGATGAACTCATATGGTTCAGCATTGTGGAGAACAAAAAGGGTCTTATTTCTTTTGCTTGTTGTTGAAGCAAAGTTTTTGTTTCTATTTAGAGTCTGATGCATTACGCGATACTGAAACACTACAATCATGGCAATCACAGTTCTCTGTTTAGTGCTTGAAATTCTTCTGAGTGTGAAAATGATAGTTGATAAAATGACTCCACAGGCACAGCAAGGCTCACTGATGCTGATTATGTTGTGTGAGTGCTTGTGGAGTGCTTGAAATGGCTTCATTATTGCACTTCAGACAAAAAAGAAAACAGCACAGGCAGATTACATTGTTCTGATCTAGAAAAACAAGATTAAAACATTGTTACAGTTTTTCAGTGATGATTAAAGTCACTTTCTGTAGATGCTGAAAAAATATTTTCAAAATAATGGATTTAAAAAGTTGTTTTTGGCACCTATGAGGAGATTATTATGTTCTTATTTAGAAACCGTTACAGTGCTGTTAGGGTTAGAAGGGCAAAATCCAAAAATAAGATTAACAATGTTTTTCAAATCAACAGCAAACGTATTTCTTTAACAAATTATTGAGGAGAGTAAGCATTTTAAAAAAGAGGTTCTTTTTATTTAATTTATCCACAGTAGTTTGAAAATGCCTGTAAAAAAACAAACAAACCAAAAACAAAAAAACAGGTGGCTAATGCTGTTAATTTCTTTGTGTTGCTAAGGAAACACCAAGGAAATAGAAAAAAGGAACAAATGTGGATGAACACAAACACCTGGAAAATTCAGCAGTGACTGCTGTACTAACAAAGAGCTAATTGAAACAATGAAAATCTTCTTGAACAAGAAATTCTTCTAATTTAGATACAACAGTGTCAGACTCAAATGTGAACAAAGGGCTGCATCAAAGCAGTGCATCACTGCTATTGTACGTTTTGCTGATATTTATCCTTTGTGATAGAAAATTGGGTTTAAAATGAAAGTTACTACATTTACCCTATATTTATATATATGTTTTTCTCTGTATTTACATTAGGTGTATGTATAAATAAACTGTTTTAAAGCTTTATATTACTTCTTTGCTGAATAAGACAACCAGTAACCACAGTCAGGATTTAATGTCATCAAGGCTGGCTATCAGGCGATATCCTCTGAATGTTGTGCCTATCTAAAGTCTAGTGGCTAGCCGTTCAGATGACAAGGTCACTATTAAGTAGGAAAAAAACAAGGTGCATGTGTGTGCTTTGTTATGTGGGTGATTTTAGTGTGTCTGAGCTTAAGTGTTGGAATGACACTTTGACTCCACTGGTATGCTGTACAGAGGGAAGGAGGGAGGGCCCTGGATATGTAACTGTGACAAGCATACAGATACTGCCTGAGCAGACAAAAGGGCATGCTGAGAGGCTAATGGGCATTATGCGATGTGACATATGTGTGAGCAATGAAAACCTTATGACACGTCTGGGGGTTACTGAACACATTCTGCTCCGCGTCGGTCTGTAAGGACTTGCTGTTTTTGTGTTTGCACACATCTTCAACTATCCGTGAGACTGTTCCTACCCATGACCTATGAAATGTAGTGCTTCCAGTTAGACAGGGTATTTGTCCTAATAGACAGGAAGTAGTGTGACTGTGACTTGTCATTCACTTGTCTTTTTTGGTATTTTCATTTTTATTTAATTGTTTGTTCGGTCAAGTACTTAGTTAGGTGTAGAAAAAGATTAGGATTTTAGTTGAAATATGTACTGCTTTTTAGAACTCCCTTTTTTTTTTTTTTAAACATAGTTGCTATTTGTTATCACTGAACTGGGAAAAAAAAAACTTGAGCTAAATCAGTCAAGGCTCTTTTGATTGTAGCTCAATTCATAAAACTATTTTAGTTTGATGAAAT
>VUQR01005549.1:37755-62306 GCA_015108515.1 Hemichromis elongatus
TTTTCATTTTTATTTAATTGTTTGTTCGGTCAAGTACTTAGTTAGGTGTAGAAAAAGATTAGGATTTTAGTTGAAATATGTACTGCTTTTTAGAACTCCCTTTTTTTTTTTTAGATTGCCTTGGTAACTGGTCCTGTTGAATAACTCACAAGAAAAGAGATCCTTCCAATTGAAATGCACCAGTTTCAATGTCATACTGACTGCCACAAAAATTGTGGCACATGAAGACACATTTTCTTATCCTTTCTCCCCATTTGACATGAAGCTGTGCTGGTCCAGGAGGCCTGTGGCTCAAGTTATTGTTATTATTTTTTTTTTTTAACATAGTTGCTATTTGTTATCACTGAACTGGGGAAAACAAAAACTTGAGCTAAATCAGTCAAGGCTCTTTTGATTGTAGCTCAATTCATAAAACTATTTTAGTTTGATGAAATTTTGAAAATTGGTACTAAAGAGAGACTTGAAAACAGCAACCGGAAAAGGAGAGGGGCAAGAAAGTAAAGGCGGGGGTAGGTAGGTGGCTTCAGATGTTTTACTCGGTTACCGGTGAAGATGCATTTACTCATTCCTGGCACGTGCTTTTGTACTGTTTGTGTCCATGGAAGTTAGCAAGAGATTGACTACAAAGTCTGCACTGATCCAAGCATTTTGATGAGTCAGCGCTAACCCCATTTTGAAAAGGTAGACGATTTGTTTTGTGTAGAAGTTTGTCTTGTAAATTTCTCCCCCACACTTGCTTTTAACTTGTTTTGTTTGTTTGTTTGTTTTTTTACATCAAAGAAATAATTTCATCTTGTCCACAATGCCCTCACAAAGTTATAATAGACAAACTCTGTAGATTCGGTTACTTTGTGTACAGACTCTTTACATAGGAGACTTAACTTTTCAGCTGCATTACAGTTAGTCTGAGATATTAAACATGCTAACATAGAACTGGGCTAATGTGTATTCTGAATTAAAATAGATAAGATAAGAAGAACTTTATTTATCCCGAGGGAAATTCTTTTGTCATACAAATAGCTATTAGCTGCACCTATGTTTTTCTTGGCTTTGCAAATACCTGCAGTATGACAGAAACTTTTACTCATTCCTCACAGACATATAGCTTCAACATTTCCTCTTTAATATGTCTGCTATTCAGATTTTAAGTCACTAAAATGAAATGTTTACAAGAGTGAGTAATTACCTGACTCATGCAGTTTTCTTACCTTGCTGTCAGAAAGGGGAAAACAGGAAGTCTCTTTCCGCATGTATTCCTGGTAGCCTTGTAGTCACAAAGAAAAATACACTACTGTAATTACAGTAGTCATGTATAAATTGTATATTTTTATGTTTTGGTATTGAGCTGAAGACTATGATTCTAATTAAAATGTCTGTTTTAGCTAATGGTAACATGATAGTAGCTACATTCACCTAGCAAACTAATATGGTGACACTGGCAGCTTCATGGCTAATGTTTTGCACTAAAGAGGCAAAGACACAATTAACTGTACAATTTTTATAAAAGAGATGTTGTGTGTTGATGATATAGATGTATTTATTTATTAAGAAAGGACTGCAGTTATCAAGCGGTTTTAGACTTACTGCATTCATGCCCTTAGTCACTAAATTCTAGCTTTTTCTTTTTGTGTGATTATGGGTGAAGCCACATGCTGTTGTTCTCTATGCTGGTTCAGTTTCAGAGACACCACTGATAATGTTTGAAGCAATGCTCTTTTTTTGTAACAAGTCAAAATGGCTGAGAATAATCTAAAATATGGGTGTATGGAGGGATTTCGGTGCACTGCAGCAAGCAAGCTACACTTGGGTATCACGTATTAAGTCTTTTTCCGTCAATAAAGTTTATTATTTAATATTGATCGGTTACAGCCAATTTTCAACTTTTTATTTATAGGTGCACTGCTTTTTCTGTCCACTTGCCTAATTGGTTGATAAATCACAACTGCAGGAAGCAGTTGATTAAATTGGATGTTGGCCCACCAGAGCCTTATGGTTTCTTCAAGCTGTGATCCCTCTCTGTGGATGTCTACCCTTGTTTATGTGCGTTTAGAATAGTAGAGGATTTTATTCTCTACTGTACCTTAAAGTTAGCAAAATAGCACAGAAGAAAAGAGAGTGAAAGCTAGAATAAGAACGTCAGAGAAAAATAGGACAGTCATCCAGAGGTGTTCTGTTACTCAGTAAACGTTTTTCACAAAGGAAATTTTGACATGTCGGAAAAGCACAGGTGAGGATAAAAAAAACTTTCAACCGTTCAACTTCTTTGCTTTCAGGCGTCTCGTCTGTATTCAAACTCGAAAGTTTTCTTGACGTAAGTGCGTGTTGTGCAAACAAACACAGCCACACTCTGTACAAATCAGGGCTAAATCTAGCAATTTGCAATTGTCCAGAACATGAACTGTAAATAATACACAGCACACATACCACAGCCTGTGGGAAAATGTGTACAAACAACTGCGAAATTAAACATCAGTCGGAAAAAAACTGCAGTAATCTAAACAATGTAATTACAGGTGACTCAACAAACTGTGAGTGTGCCATCTGTTTGCGATATTAGAAATGTACTCTTTTGAATAGTGTGGGATTTTTCACACACTGATATAATTCATGGCTTTATGGCAGCTACATAAAGCGGTTCAGATGCTTGTGGGTGTACTGTGCCTTGTTAGGAAGCAGTAATGTCATACATATTTACATTTAACGTACAACTGAGCCATAACACAATACCTGTCTGTTATTCAAAGTGCGTTCAAATATGCGTCAGTTTCCAGATATCTGCTCCATAAAAAAAAAAAAAAATTTTTTAGAGTGATTAATGAGTAAAAGTCAAATTGAGTTACATTTTTATTGTCAGTTGCATGTTTTATATTTATGATTATTTATCTTTATCTGTGCAAAAGTCTTGAGTCACCCCTCTCTTTTTTATTATACTTCCAATCAGCCAGACTTTCTTGTAATTAAAAAAAACAACAACAAATGAATAAACTCGAGCAATAGTTCTCCAGGCTTTCTGAATGTCTCTCAAACTTTTTCTTTGGACTTTGGATACCTTTTCACTCAGTCAAGTCCTTGTGACTGATCTCTTTCATGGGAACCTTTTTTTGACCACTTAAGACTGACCTTTTATTCATTCAAGTATAAAAGCGCCTGAGTGAAGAGATAACCAGTGTTGTCTATGCGTTACAGACATCGTAGCAAAGACCCCATTATAATTAAATGTTTTTTTGTTTGTTTTTTAACTCTGTCATTGCCTGGTCCCAAGCCCAGGATGAGAAAAGGAGGAGGGTTGTGTGTGGGGCTAGCACAAAAAAAAAAAGCCGTATAGAAACTGCAACAATAAGTAAATCCCAAAAACTGCCTGGATGGGAAGTGGGGCCCACTTGTGGAGCCTTCGGGAAGTCAGCTCGCCGACAAGTCTTGTAGAGAGCGAAGTAAAGGCCGGCGGAATGATGTGGACCCAGCTGAAGAGAACGGCCCAGAACAGAGTCCACTGGCGTGATGTTGTTGCGGCCCTATGCTCCACCAGGAATCTACAGGAATATTGATTGATTGATTTTTCTTTTTTATCTTTAAGAACTTACTAGTTACTAGCAGGCTTTTAGTTGTTTGAAAATGGACAAGTGGAAGACAAAAGAAGACGTGACTGATCTAAAAAGACTATCTGCACCAGATGAACAGTAACTGAAAGTCATGCCTTTAATAAAGTTGAGAAAAGTGCAAATACATGGTTGGGTCACCTGAAAGGGTGCCTGTCCAGAAGTCATTCTCAAGAAAGATAAACATTACTTTTCAAAACAAGTTATCAGTAGAGCAACATCATTACTTTATTGGAGAAGTAATCAGTAATTAGTAACTATTACTATTTTCAAGTAACTTGCCCAACACTGGTGGTGACAAATGTGATGGAGTGGTGATTCAACATTTGTTTGTTTTTTGTTTTTTTGTTCAAGTAGATGTCAAAATGTACAGAGAAGGTCAGGAGTCAAGAAAACAGTGAGTGTCTACAACCACCTGTTAAACACAGTGGGGGCTCTCACACAGTTTGGGACTACATTTCAGGCAGTGGTGTTGGAGATCTTGTCAAAACTGATGGAATTATGAACACAGAAAAGTACCATCACACATTGATGCACCATGTAATACAATCTGGAAAGCATCTGACTGGCAACAGCTTCATTTTACAGCATGATAATGATCACAGACAAGCATATAATGCAAGGGAAAGCAAACCTTGATAGAAAAACCCAGAATGGAATTTAGTGAGTGGTAGTTCTCATATGTTTAATGTGACATCTAGTGACATTTAGATATCAAGCTTTAAATAGACTCAGTTTGTTTTTATTTTAGAGAAACTACTATATTTTTACAAAAGGATGAAGATTTAAGTAGGATTTTCCTCACTTTGTGATCTGATATTTATTTTAGTTTTTATATGTTGATAAAGCAGAAAAGTTTCATATGGCATCATCCAGATAATAACATTTCAGTACTACAAAGTTACCATTAAGGATTTTTTATGATGTATCCACAGTTGGCAGCACATGTCAGAAGTTAGAAAATAACTAGTAAAGTCAACAACAATGATAAATGAATTTAGAAAGTCTTTTTTTTTTTGGTGGCCATTTTAAATCATTACTGACTTGTTTTCCTTTCGGCTCTCACTCAGCCTGGCTCAAGTCCATCTTACATTCAGTCTCCTCACCTAACAGCTGATCCGGTGAACTCTCCACAGATTCCTGGAGCCAACTGAGAATATTTCACAGACACCTGAGTGTGTTTCAGTGTCCCTGTGTGTGTCAGGTGTGTTACTGCTAGCCTAGCCAAACCAGTTTGTTCAATTCTGGGTAAATCCGAGAGTGAGCAAGCGTGTGTGTGCGTTTGTGTGTGTGTGCATGTGTGATTAAGCGTATGTAAAAAGGTAACCTTTAGTCTTGGCACTGCACAGCCTGGGAAACAACAGAGTGGGGTCAGGTGTGCTACTTTATTGCCTAACTAGCTAAACTGGCTAGATATATGTGTCTGTGTGTGGGGGTCAGCTGGGGTAGGTGACCTTATATTTAGGGATTAGCTCAGATTTGTCTGGAACATTCACTGCTTACAGCATGGGGTTGACAGATGATGACAAAATGGCACCTAAGATCACGTCTTGTTCACAGCAAAGATGAGGTAGATGCTAATAACCGTGTTTTGTATCTCTCGTACTTTGTGTGGATGCTCGAGGGTGGCCGGATGAATCACGTTTGCACCGAAGAACCAATACATGACTGCTGTGTGACAACACAGTGATTGAACAAAAGTGTAGCCTGGAGTAACGCTGTGTACATGTGAGTGCGTGCGTGTCTCACATACTGCATCGCTTGTAGATAACAGTCTTTTTGTTCCTTTTTCTGTTTAGCTGCCCAGTTTCCACATAACCTGAAGCCTTGTTGTTTTATCTCTTTCTTTCCATTTATTTATCTTTCTAGTTCTCTGACACACACACACACACACACACACGAATGGTTGTGTTTCCATAATTTCAGAGAACATTATGTTGGCTTACATTCATTTCCTGAAGCCTCTAACCTTAACCATACAGGGAAAGGAAGTGATGTAAAGGTATAAACAGATTTAGGTCCCCACAGCATGTGGGATACTCGTCCATGCATCCATATACACAGACACACCCACACAAGGAGAAACGCACATTAAAATCCTTTGGTGTTGTCCTAATTCCAAATCAAATTCATGAAATTTAACTTAGCAAAATTTCCAGTCAAATTTATTTTGGACAAGTCGACAAACCTGACCTGAACTAGCATCATACTTCAGCCATGTGTGTGCCTGTGCGTGCATAGCTGCGGATATGTGTGCAGTAAATCCTCGATAATCCAACAGCCCTGCCTCACTGTACTGTTGGCAGCACATCTGGATTGGCACATGAACTGGCACAATGGACGATCCACCCAGAAACACCAGCCCACATCTGCTGGTTTCCACAGCGGTCAAAACGAACTTACGTTAGCTGTGTTTTTCAGGGGAGTCACTGTTTTATTCATAAATGCTTTGGAAATAACCAAGCATGGACTATCATTCACAGTTTCACATGTGCACACAGTAACACGTGTGTGACAGCACAAGACCGGTAGGGTTATGAAGCAGTTAGGTTCCTTAACTTTTGCCAATAAAAGGAAAATGATGATATGTTTTTTTTTGGCCAAGCATACTTTGTGTAGATGGTTTTATATTAGATAAGCAGATTGTGTTTCTTACAGAGGTGGTATAAGCGCCTCAGAAATAAAGTAATATGAATTCATAACAGATTGTTTTAGACAATCTTGGCTTCAGTACAAAGCACATAGTCACAGTACAAAAATGCACATTTCATAGTATGATTCAAACTTTAATACAACCTCTGTTTAAATTTGGACTACTATTACATATTGCTATGCCTCTCAGCCATGTGACATATTACACTTTAGTAGTAGCTGTTGCTAAATAAAGACTACCTAAAATTACAGTTTACATATCAAACCTCTTAAGCATGCATTTTTTGCATTGGTACAGTAAAGACAAAGATAAATATGACTGAATTCACAAAGCTTTAAAATGTAAGGAACAATGGGAAAACCCCCAAAGAGCAGGCAGCACAAGCATTAAGTATGAAAATCAGTGTCATCTGGGATCTTTTAAGGCAACTTTGTATCAAATAAATCATCAGATAGGTCAGTGAACTCACTAAGAGGACAATATGATGTCTGTGATTCCCTGTCTAAAACTCTCCCCCACGGACACAGGTGCAAACTGAGAGCTAGTGTTTCGCTGTGCATGTGTGTATCTATGTGTGCGAGTGTGTGCACGGGGAGCTGGAGAGCTGTTGTGGGAGAGAGTGGCACAGGTGGCACGGAGCCCCGGCAGTGCCGAGGGCATCGGATCGGCATGTGGCGCACGGCCAACCACACACAACATATGCCAAGGGAAGGCGAGAGAGAGAGAGAAAAAGGGAGAGAGTTAGGGAGGAAGTGTTTTTTCTAACTACCACATGGGTCCACAGGTCTCCTGTCTTGCACCATATGCTGTCAGCGTGTCTGTCTACCTGCCTGTCTGCCTCCCCGTCTCTCTGCCAACAGAACAAAGTGCTGTCAATGGTCAAACTGTCAGTGCCAAGATGAGGGGGCATGTGATGCTATCGGGGCGTTGTCTGCCTTAGCCGTTATACACAAATGCACGAACACACGCACACACATATACACAAGCACACATAGCCTTGCATCTGAGTGTGCACACAAATGCCCATATGAGCACAGTGCCAGCTTGTGTCATTATCATATTCATCAATTATGTAAACAGTTATGTGAACAGAGTAGTAACACACACATGCAGACGCACGCACACATATTTCCCATAACACATACATTTTAATGAACTGCCGTCGGGCTTGACGTGACCTCCGTATTGCCTCTGCACACTCACACACACAAACACATGCACGCAAACACGCAGGTGTTTTAAAGAGCATAGCTGAGGGAAGAAAGTGTGTCTTTGTGGATACAGGCGAAGGTTTTCAGGGTGAGCATTAGTGTGTATGCACTTTATCTGTATGTACAGCATAGAGCAAGTGATGAATTAAAGGGGGAAAAAGCCCACCATGAAGTGTCTAGCTAAGGAAAATGGAGAATTCTCAGTGTGTTGATTCTTAAGTCTCTGCTGGAGAAATGGAAGACCATTCTAGCAGAAGATATGTCCTTGTTTATAGTTTTGAAGATGGTGGTGGACTTTTTCAACACATCACTTCAAAAGGTGTTCCACTGTGATGACTGTAAAGCTTATAGCTTATGATTCCCATCGTTTTTTACACTCATCACATTATTTAGTGTATGGAAGCAATCTAATCCTGGCAGGAAGTGACCTTACCCTCTAAGGCAGGGGTACCCAATCCCAGTCCTTGAGAGCTACTGTCCTGCAGCTTTTAGATGCATCCCTACTCCAACACAGCTGAATCAAATGGTATGATTACCTCTTCAGCATGCCGTCATGTTTGACAAACGCCCGATAACAAGCCATTCATTTGATTCAGGTGTGTTGGAACAAGGACGCAACTAAAAGCTGCAGCTCTTGAGGACTGGGATTGGGCACCCCTGCTCTAAGGGGACAAGTGTGTCCAAACCATATAGTAAAATGCCCCCAAATTCCTTTTCTGCGTGGACTCAAAGGATCAGATTTTATTGTTAATTTGTCTCCTCACTTCTTCTTATTCACACTGCTTCAATTCTGTTAGAATGGATTCTATAGACATTTTATAAAAGGTCTGTACAACTAGTTATTTTAAATCTCATATTGCACATCTATATTTGTGGCAGTACAGGAAAAACATCGCCAGAGTGACTAAAAACCTGACATACAAATATGCACCATGAGTGAAAAACAACACCTGAACTGGAACAATGGAGAAGTTTGTATCATTTGGCATGTGTCTAGCTGTGGTAGAAAAGTGCAGCGTCAGGGAAAAGTTGCTGTCAGATTTGAACTGGATGTGAGGGCTACACTGACACCTGATCTTGCATCTGTCAGCTGTAGGTCTCGACAAAGTTTCAAGCTGACTTTGGCCAATAACTTTCCAGCTGTAAAACAGACACCGTTGTTACTTGGGGATAGAACCTCTTACAGACAGAGGTTCATCATTTGCATATGGAAAACATGTACAGTTTCAGAAATTAAAACGATAAAAGCTAAAAACTATTACAGAATTTTCGTGTGCTGGGAATTTCATGTCGGTCGAAGATTTAGAAAAGAATGTATTAAAATATAAAATTAACAAAGGAATAATTCCAACTTATGGCTGTTGTACTTCACAAGAAAAGCATTTATGTCCCTCCATTTTTTAAAGCTTCTGTAGAAAGCCGCCCCAAGGAGAATCTTTAAGATTTGTATAATAGCTATGAGATATGTGATTGTACGGTTTGATTTTTTCTCTGTTTGTCAGTAAGACACAAACTAGCAAGCTGAATGTGTCATATAACTCTGTGACACTTCCATGAGCAGGTGATGAACCTCTAGTCGAGTTTGTCTCAGTTTCATAGTTGTGTTTCCAATTCTTGAATACTCAGCTCTAATGAATAACAGGGCAGTAACTGTAATCCAGCTACTTTTTTTCGAGTATCAGGTGATGTAAGGGTTACTATTGCAAAAAAGTAATTCGATTACTGATCTGAGACTGTCGGAGCCGGGGCATACCTCCACTGGCCCAACTCCTCCTAAAGGAGGCGATCGTGGCTCAAAGAGTTGGCAGTTCGTCTTGTAATCGGAAGTAAATGTTGCTGGTTCGAGCCCCGGCTCTGACAGTCTCGGTCGTTGTGTCCTTGGGCAAGACACTTCACCCATTTGCCTACTGGTGGTGGTCAGAGGGCCCGGTGTCTGCCAGTGTCCGGCAGCCTCACCTCTGTAAGTGTGCCCCAGGGCAGCTGTGGCTACAATGCAGCTCGCCATCACCTATGGGTGGATGACTGAAATGTAAAGCGCTTTGGGGTCCTTAGGGACTAGTAAAGTGCTATATAAATACAGGCCATTTACCATAAATCTCCTGCTGAATCTTTAATTTTTTTTTTTTTTTTTGCTGTGTTTTACTTGCACCTATTTGAAAGCGTGTAAACACAACAAATAATTTTATTTTATGTGCTTGAATTTGCAGAAATAGATTTAAATGGTAAATGTATTTTTTCAAGTTAAAGTCTGTTGCGTATAATTTAATTTTTGTTAAAAGATTAAAACTAATAAAACAAGTTTTAAAAAGAGACTTTTTCATTAGATCTAATTTTATATAATGGATTATGCAAAGAAAAAGTAGAATTAGGCTGAAATGTAACGGGATTACTTTCTTGGAGAAGTAATCAGTAATTAGTAACTAATTACCATTTTTGAGTAACTTGACCAACACTGGTAAACAACAAAAAAATGAATGATCTGTGTTTTCACAAACTTTTCCGACTTGCCTCTGTCCCCAAAAGGGAAACAAGGCCCCACTTTGTGATTGCATCACCAGATTTTGGTCCAATTTACATACAACATACAAAGGAACATACAAAGACAGCTCTGCTGTAAAGACCGACCACAGCACATATTTTCCTTAGGGATTAATAAAGTATTCTGATTGTGAGCTGAGAGAAATCTACCTGAATTGTTTGAAACAGGTCGAAAACCAAAACAGACAAAGCCAGTGAGTCTGTGAAGCTTCACAGTGTTAAAAGAGAAAAATTAAAATACCATCAGACCAAATAAAGACCGACGATCGTGCAGGTGACTGAAGAGCTGTAAACACCTCAAAGGTAATCTGAGAGATTATTGAAGAAATGACCCAAAACTGCTTTAAGTTGATTTCTATCAATCAAATACTTTTAACAAGAAGCTCAAAAGACATTTTTGCATCATGCCCTGACTTTAAAATAACAACACTTATCTTGCCATCAAAGAAAGATAAAGACACAGAATCCCTTGAAGTCAGAGTTTTGGGGTGCTGCAGGTGAAGGTGTGTAAATCCATTTAACCCCAGCTTAGACATTTTTTTGCGGGGGGGGGGGGGGGTTTAAAGTGGGACACTTCAGCCCACTCAGCCTAGATGACTGCTGTTATTCTCATCATCCCCCCCCTTTGATATTTCAGTGTTTTAAAGATCTAAGAAAGGGAAGTGTGTGGACATACCTGTTTGCACATGTACAGAAGCTGCTAAACCTACATCAACAATAATTTCAAAAGAAACTGAAAAAAATAAATGTGGCAGGGCGTGGCCTGCGGTGCCGTGCAGGGAAGGCAGACGCACCTGCACGGCATCCGCAATCATGCCCCGCCACTTTAAGTATTGCACCGGGTCCTGTGGTGGGGGCGTTGTTATGTTGAGCTGGCAGCGGGAGAGCTGCAGCTCTGTGAATGTGTGTGCATGTGGGTTAATAAAGTATGCCGCGGAGCATAAATATGTCGTCGGGTCTGCCGTGGTCATTCACAACAAATTACTAGCTTTTTGTCACCGACAAAGTTTCATAACTGACACTTGCATGATTGAGTGACTGCCAAAGTACTCAAAACTGCCTTTGTGGTAACACCTGCCACAGTATCATCAAAACCATATTTTGATATGTACACACACACAAAGACAGACTCACAGGGTGAAAATAACACCAGCTCCACTATCACAGCTGGTAAAATAACAGAATCGAGGGCTATAATTGAAGAGGCTGTTCCTCAGAGGGCCCAAACACATGTAGACCCTTTCTGTCCATCTACCCACTGAATTCTGTGGGGTTCAGTAAACCATGCCAGTGAAATGAGTAGTGGCCTCTAATGGGGAGCCAACTTAATAGCAACTATTTCCACAGGCGGTAAGTCAAGGCTATGGCACCCAGACAACATTTGGAGCCAACGTAGACAGGCAATTTAGCCAGCCATTATGACCAACAGAAATTTTCCACGATAGTTTGCTCCCTTAAAGCTCACTGCGTTATAGACATCGATTTTGTCTGAGTTGCCAATCCAGTCCTTGCTAAGGGCAATGCTGTCTAGGTATATTCCCCTGAATGGTAGTGATGGTGTCAAAGAAAAACCAAACAGAAAAAGCAAACAGACAAATAGGACTTGATTTTTGGCAGTCTCCCAGTCCTGTGTGCAAAAAGGGAACAATGTGTGTGTGTGTTTTTTTTTCAGGTTTAGAGCCATCAGATTGTGTCATCTAACGTCTTTCGCAATGTTGACATTTAAAATCACAGAGATTCCCGAGATACGGCACTGCTCTACTCCAAGTTGGAAAACAATGGTTTGCAAATAAAAGCCTGAAAATGTAATAAGTTCAAAATTTTGCCGGCCAACAAAAAAGGACAAAGAGAAAGATGCGCACATAAGCATGCGGGGAACATGGCCTTCAGCGGCGTCTCCTGCTTGCTGACTAATGAGTGAATAATTGAGTGCAGTCAGTCCTGCGCCTCCCTGATTAGCGTCAGACCCCTGAAAAGAGAGGAAAGACAGGAGTCAGGTCTTTCTTTCTTTCTGTATTATCTTCCCATCTCTGCTATCCTCTCCATCCTCCACTGCATAGATACTTATCACGTCAGACACTAAATTATACACATTGAGATAATCCTTTACACATACAGTCACACGGTGGTGCTGATTGCTGAAACAATATGCGGTCCAATCAGACAATACACACTGCATAATTGGCCCAGAGGACAGCGGCAATGACATTAGCAGCGTGAGAAAGAGCAGAATGGTGGAGCAGGACTTGTGGTTTTGTTTCAGAAATCATATTTGTGCAGCAAAAACGGTCTTGTTGGATCAGCAGACGAAGTCCTCGGAGGTTGAAGTGTCCCTGAAGAGTAAAAGTGTGGAGCTGAAGCTGAATGTGGAGAAGATAGCTGCCAGCTGTTATTCCACTGTAACTTGTTATGGCCCTGTTATGAAGGACAAGCTGTGGATGTGAATTCTAACATAGTGAAAGGAGCTAATTAACCAACAATTACAGATTTCACATGTTTTTAGCTCACTTGTTAGGCCATGCACGATCATGTCAAGCATTTGGATAGATTATACAGGTTCACTTTAGCTAATTGTGGGCATTAAAAGTTTCATCTTAATTCATTTCATTTCATGAGCAAAGGTAATACAGTGGCTTGTGACTGGTGTCAGCTTCATATGTCAGATGCCAATGGAAAAAGTCAATGTTTGAAGATCATTTTATATTCAGTAGTTGCTGTATCTTCATGTGTCCACCATCCTCTCTGTCTCCTGTCAGTACTGATGAACTCCTGGAGATGATTGTTTAGTTAGTTAGCATTTACTTTTTTGCATGTGCACGAGTCAGGATGTGACAGAATTAAGACAAATCTTCCATCCACTCTTTGGTCAGTCTCAAAATGCAGCTGCTGTTTAGTAGTGCTTTCGCTGTGTGCAGAAGAAGAAGAAAAAAAACAGCTTCTTTATCTTAAGAGAGAGACTTAAGTGTGAACCACAACCTCGTGCAGTTATTTGAAGCAAGTCAGTTGCATGCGTGTGAAAAGGGCTGCGGTGTCTTTCACATGCTCCCAATTCTTCAGCATTTGACTCTTGCGGTGTATGAAAATGGAGAGAAGCAGAGGCAAACAGACACAAACACACACATGAGCAAACACACATACAAAACCCTGATACAGCAGTGCCTGCAGCCACAGTGTAGTAACCGCAAAGGTTTGTGTGTGTGTTTGCGGGACTAGTGCCAGTCTTGGCATGGCTGGATGCCTGCCTGTGAGCCTCCTGAGAGGGGACCAAGGGCACAACAAATTGGCACACTACACTCCTTTGTCCCACCTGCGTGCGTTTGTGCGCATATCTGTATATGTGTGGCGAACAGGCTAATACAGTATGTTTGTGTGTGTGTTTTTTTCCAAACCCTCTGGCTGAGAGTAGCATCAGCTGTGGAGATGAGGAAGTATAGGCCTCATCTTCCTCTCTTCCCTGCTTCTTGTCTCCAAACTTTCCTTCTGCATCTTTTACTTTTCGGATCACCCCTATCTCACTTTTACCCCCTTCAGCCTTTTCTTTTGTCTCACTTTGAGCCTTGAGCCATTCCACATATTTCTATTGCATAATAATTAAAGAATAAATTGGACATTTCAGCCAAACTAGCAGCTTTTATCTTATTTCCAACAAACCCTTGAAAAATGTACACTGTATGCTTTTGGTTCACAGTGAAAGGGGTGTAGCAAAACAAGTGCACATGTCCAAACCATCTCATTCTTGCCTCTCACTTCCTGGGAAAATGAACAAACTTTTCTCTTTTTTTTTTGTTTTGTTTTTACCAGTCACGACATTGGCTGATTGATGAATGGTTTGGAGAAGGTGGCACTAACAAACAAGACAGGAGGCCATGCTGGAGGTGGCGGAGTGGTGTTAAGATGGTTGTTGGGAGTCTGTGGTATTAAAAAATGAGTTTATCAGAGGGACAGCTCGGGCTGGTCAGTTTCGAGACAAATTTAGAGAGGCACATTGAAATGGTTTGGGCATGTGCAGAGGAGGAAAATGTGGATACACTGGGCGCAGGATGTTGAAGATGGAGCTGGCAGGCAGGAGGAAAAGAGGAAGACTCCAGGGAAATATTCATGGATGTAGTGAAGGAGGGCATGTAGAGGACTGCAGTGACAAAAGAGGATGCTGGAGACAGATTAAAGGCAGATCTGCAGAAAAAGAAGAAAAAAGTAATGTTTAAACAATATGGCATGCCTCCTCATTTTAACCTTGTGCACATATGCTGGATTTACTGGTAATCCTAAATGTAGGATAAACTGTAATCCTGAAACTAAAATGACACATTACAGGTGCCCCAATCATACTGATGAACAATATGAAGTAGTAGTGAATGGAAATTACTTAATGGCACTTAATGGAAATTTGACTCACTTTACAGGATATACACGGATTGCTCAACATAAATTTACACATGTAATGAAGTATTAATGTTCCCTTTTTGGTTTGTGCAAAGAGAGGCAGAAAACAACAATGCATCATTATATGACTTCCAACACTGGCAGTGGTTGATACTCAATAAGGCACCAAACCACTGAAGACGTGTGATACCACTTCCCCACTCATACATGACCCTTTAGTGGGCAAATGCCATGAAATTAACAGCAAAGGCTCTTGGCACACTTCATGTTTCTTCTCATCCGCAATAATCCTTCTAAACTCCGCCAGTCCTTGACTATTCCCACTCACTTGCAGTCACAACTGTCCGATAAAGCCGAGGCACCGTGAAATGACCTTTTTACTAAAGGACAGTCACGTTTCTTCATTACCACAAAGGTCAGAGTTGAAGATGCCACATAACCGCTTCACTTGGAGATAGAAGAAAGCGGTGAGTGTTTGGATTTAAACTGCTCTTTATTTCTAGTTAATATACAGCTCGTCGAAAGTGAGGTTTGAAGCAAGACAGTGGAGACGCCTCCTTTCCCTAAAGGGGGCTTCCATCAAAAAGCATCGGTTATTTCGTCATATAGGTGTTACACAGCTCTTCTAGCTAGCACATGGCGTCACTTTTGATCACATGACAATAAAGTTTTTCTTTGCTTTAGTGGATTGATCTCAGCGGTCCACTCCATCTCAAGATGACTTTTATTTTTTACTCCAGTGTCATACAAACTGTAGATTATAATACAGTTGATTATATGTCCAGGATCTTTGTACCGTATGTTCAGTCAGCTCTGCTTGTCTCTATTTTTTAACTAACCGCATTTTCTTCTGTAGGGTAGCATAACATTAGTTTTCATCTTCCATGCAATTCCGAATGTCAATACCATGGAGTATGCTGAGTCCTTGTTGCCTTCAAGGTTTTTTAAGCGTATGACTATCTTGGGAAAGAGTTTTTCACTTAAGCAGACGGGGAGCAGAGGGGGTAGGCAAGTGGGGATTTGAGAACACATGTGGTTGCAGAAGCAGGGGTCAGAACCTCTCATCTATCTCTTAGCTTCCATGTCAGTAACTTTTACAATCACTTACTGAGCCTGTGCCAGCAAAGAAGTAACGGCAAATATTGCATCCCCCACCAAAATAACAAACACTTCAGATCTCGTTCACCCATTATTCTTCCCAGAGTAAAGCGGCAGATGCAGCTTTAGTTCTGTCTGACTTTAGGTGTGTAAGGTTTTGGGGTCATATTTTGATATATTCCATTGAGATAACGCCATTCTTCTCTGTTTTTTTTTCTTTTTCTTTATTATTATTGTAAAGTCGCAAGGGGGTGCTTTTGCTTGCCTTCACTTCCACTAAAGTGAAACAGATCTCCTTGAATTCAAAGACAATAAATATCAACAAATACTGGAATCCACTCATTCATTAAGGACGGCCTTGTGTGTGTTCTTTGAGTTTTAAGGCGTCTTCCTTAAATTCTACATTTTTATGAACTCGGAAAGGTTTTATGAAAGAAGACAAAACGCTAAAAGCACAATGAAGGACCGAAGACCGGAGACCAGAGGTGAGAAAGCAGCGCAGGCTCCCAGACGGAAAGACAGACAGAGTTTCAAACAAGCAGGCAGACAGATAATCTGTGGACTCAAAGGAGGGGAATGTCATTGATCTTCCAGAGGACAATACAATACACGACCCTCTATGCAGTTCTATGAGATCCACACGAACACACATGCATGCACACACACACCCTGAGGTTAGACCTTTCGGGTATGGTGGTGAATAGAGGGCCAATTCCTATTCAGTCAGTTGAAAGCTGTCTGAATCTATAGAGAGTCATTGTCAGGAAGCATTACCCAGCATGCCACACACCACATCAGGCTATAGATAGGCACGATACCTTCCCTAGTATCAGAAAAGTGAGCACTTGTGTAAGTATTTAGCCCTAACCAATAAGAGAAACCGAGTTATCTCAAAAGGTTTCTTTATCATTCGTTTGCTGATGGATGTTTTAACACCTAAAGGTTCCACCTTATTCAGTTTACATACTTTGTAGTATTGTGTAGATTTTCTACATGTTCTTTTTAACAGAATACGCAGCAGCTTTCTTAAATTAAAAAGCAAACAGAAATATTTTACACTCTGGTCCAATAAAACAACAAAAGAGACACTTTCTCATCAAGTTGTGCGTATTCTATTTGATTTTTTTTTTCAAACTGTGTTCAAGGTTTTAGAAGACCACTGTTTTGCACTGTGGCCTCGCAGCCAGAAGGTTTCTGGCTCTCCATGTGCCTGCGTGGGTTTCCTTTGGGTTCTTCCCGCTTCCTCCCACAATCCAAAGACATTCATGTTAAGTTAACTAAGGGTTCCAAATTGACCTTGGGTGTGAGGTAGTTAAAGTGCTTAAACTATAGACATTAGTTGATGTTTGATTGTTACCTCACAGGCAAGTCACTGCAATACAGCTGCTGTTTTAACCCATCCAGACATCCATTTTCTAAACCCTGTATCCGATTCCAGGATAACATAATCCAGCTGTTATAATATCCAAAAACCATATAAGACTTGCTTGTTTTAACACTGCAACCAAATAATTATGTTTAACTGAATTGCCATTTACAGCAAATCAGACAAACATTGACTCTGACGCAACTTACATCAGTAGCAGTCTGTGCCAAGCATTTGAGATCTCTTCACCGATAAGCATAACACAACATTATGCAGGGCTGCATTCAGATGAGATACAGTGCTCTACTGTGTGCAGACCTGTTTGATTAAAAGCTTTCTAAGTGCCGAAAGTCCAAGGGTATATATCTGGACATGTATGCGGGCGTGCATTTGAGGACAGAAATTTAAAAAAAAAGAAAAGCTCAAAAAATGACTCTGAGAAGACCTTTAGACCTTGCACTGCAGGTTCAAAGTGAAACCCAAAGACTGAGTTTAAATGTTTTATTTGTGTGTTCATGGTTCGTGAAAGGTGGTAAGGCTCCGTGAGTGATGAATGGAATAAAATCATGAAGGCCAAATGAAGCAAAACATCCAAACTGTCTGCGTGTGAGGGTTTTTATGTGCTGTAGCTGGATGTCTAAACATGCCTACAGTAAAATGGAAAAATCAGACATGTTCCCGAAACGTAGATTTTCTGCAGAAATCATGGCTTAAAAAAAACAAAACAGACCCACCCTAAAAACAACAAAAAGGTTTTTTTCTTTTCTCCGGCGAGAAAAAAACAAAGTGTCTTTTGACAGCCATGTTTCCATGCATTATCAATGGTTTAGCCAGGCCCCATGTTGATAAAACATTTGCTACACACGAGAGACAATGTTGGCTGTCAGTTATTTAAAAGAAATGTTAAAAATCGGAGCAGCGGTTCGTGGAGACACCGATGATATAAATAATGAAAATCAGCTGGAAAAAAAAGAGAAAAAGAGCCAATTACAGAGAGAGCTGGGAATGTAAGTGATCCCCGTCAATGTGAGGCAGAAATGGACAGAGATCGATTGGTGGGGTTTCAGTACATGTAAATATTTACAGCCTGTCTAGTCAATACAGAGAGAAGAGGAGGAGGAGGCGAGAGGGAGCGGTGAGGAGCAGGAGAGAAACAAAAAAAGCAGCAAACAGAGGAGGGAGGGAATGCAAGAAATGAGAGCTGATTGAGCAGAAAACAATGAAGTGATTCAGCGTGCAACCACCGAGACAAACACACACACTCGTGCACAGCCTACTGTGATAATGGTGACATTTTCGGTGTGCCCGTGTTTGCGTGCGGCTGGCTGATGGCCTGCAGAGATGGCCTTTACAAGAGTGACAGGCCAGAATTACCATTAAAAGCTAGCAGCATTAACCCTCCATTTTTCATACACAGCACACGCTCTGTCACACACGGTTCACTGCCATCTATTACTTCTCTATATGAGTTCAATAGCTTAATAACCTCTGTGCTGGAGAGATTTGATTGCTCCCTCCTTGTGTTCAGCTCACCTATCTTTCCCTCCCTCACCCGCCCCTGCCTCCGTTTTCAGTTCCAAACGGCTGGACGTGCTCCACCTCCGATCTTACCAGCCCTCCAAACCATCCTCTTCCCTTATCTGTCTCTCTTCCTTACTGTATTGCACTAAATCTTTCTTCCTTTAAGTAGGAGTAAATTATGAAAAAAAAGTAAGTCAGTTGGTTTAAATGTGGTCTGCCAAAATGTAACTGTCTTTTTTATGCAACAGTATTGAGCCACATGTAAAGCTGTCACACATTAAAGAGCCGGCAGTTTTTGGACACAGTTTAGCGCACACACACACACACTTAATAAGAGCCATGTTGCTAGGCAGCGAAGGGGTTGTTTCCGGCCTCTCCCGGACGGAGACAAGCGAGTGTGTCCAGAGTGTGGTCAGTAGTTAACTGCAGGAGCTCTCTGGTAGTTTAATGACATCACCTCAGTAATTCACGCAGTTCCACTTTGTCTTTTTTTTAATGTTGTTGCCATGTTTAGTTAAAAGGAACCTGAGATGTGTAGATTACCATATTAATATTGGTATCACCAATTTAAATGAGATTTTTGTTTTACTTCTATAAAATTCAACATATGATTTCAGAAGGTTGGAAGAAGATCTCAGGGTATGAATTATAAAATGTGCTCCACTCACATTCTTGTCTCTTATTACTACCACAACAGTGACATAAGCTACTTTATATATAAAACATGTTAAAAAAAATGCTAACTGCTTTGCATTATATTTGCAGATTTTTCGTGCATCACAGCACATGTGGTTGTAGTTGTTTATTAGTAGCAGCATGGGTGTGTTCTTTTAATCAAGTTCTTTAAATGCATCAGGAGAAAACTACCTAGAACAGGGTCTGACAGAAGCAGAGGATTTGTTGGTGTTGTAAAGGTCCATTCTGATTTCATGTTCTTATAATCCTGTAGATATTAAATATTTTGCTATTAGTCGTTTACTGCAGCCGTTTCCTCCCATTATTTTGTCCCATAAGTAACTTCCTCTATGTTTGGTGAAGCTTTTTCAAATTTATATATTTATTACAAATTTTTAATGCACTTTTGAAGCATATTTTCATTTTACTGGTGTTTCCTTAAGTTGGAGTGCATTTAACCTCTCAGGCCCGCCGTATGTAAACCCTGTTTACACCGTTGGAAACAGCAGCTTTCCTAATGACAGGCATGGCATTCGCCACATACTTGACCTAAGTGCAGACCAACTGAAAATGGTGGGCTCAATCTGCACAGCAGCAGAATCATGATGAACAAACCTTCCAGACCTCAGCCTGAAGAAGAACCGCACTGGTCATGCATAGATGAGTTATAGTGATTAGCAGTGCTAACCAGACGCACATTTTTACTTGTGTGCCTTTAACATTCCTGTTTTTTAGTATGTTGAATTTCTAGTTTGTGTAGGACCCGTGAACACTGTTCGTAATAAGCTCAGCTGAGAGGCTTTTCTGACATGACTTTTTTCTATACTTGATTATGCTACATGCTGCAGTCTTGTTTGGTGTGTGATTTTAGTCTGTTGTTAAGTGCTAGGCAACACAATGGAATTGTAATCTTTAAGAAAAAACTTAGCAGGGTTTGTGGACATAAATAAGATGTTTCTGCCTTCAAATTAAAACAATACAGTGCTATTAAAGGGTGTTACTGGAGGATAGATACTACAGATGGGTAATTTTAGCCTGTGGGTAGACAGGTTGCTAGGCACCAGGCAACATGACATTTCAGAGTTAAAGAGTTGATTTATACTCTCAAAATATCCCTTTGATACACTGAAAATTAGATGGTGTTCCTTTATGGAATTATTGACTGAGCTGATTACAGTGTTAATCCATCTCTGGAGGCCAAAAAAGGGCAGATTCTGGCCTTACGTTTGATACCCCTGAATGAACTAGTTAGCTATTTAGCTTAAATCCCCATATCTGGCTAACTGAACAGTCTGACAGTTCACATCCAAACTCACAAAAAAACAACTTTATTGTTGTGTAAATCTGGGTGGTGCTGGGTGTAATGTGTGAGTCTATGGGTGTGTGTGTATTTTACTTCTCTGTAATTGAATTTGAAATGAAAAGTGTTGGAGTAGGCAGACAGCCCTCTAGTTTAGAATGGATCAGCCTGTTTATTTATTCATTAAATAAATTTCTGCCCAGCCCTATAGCCCAAAGTATGCTTTTATGTGTTTCATATTCCTTTTATTGTCCTAGCTGAGTATGACAAGTCGTCCAATTTTTCATTTAGAAACGCTTCTATGATGCTGTAAGCCACACAAGAACATTTTCCAGCATCTAAAAACACTCCAGAGGAGGACGCAGCGAGGCTCTGCAATGCCACCAAGAAGTGCTACTGATTCTTCTCCTGGAAGTCCAAATGTCCAGTGGAGCTCCAGGTCCGGTGCTGAAAGTTAAACATCTTAGGTCAGCCACAGCATGGACAACTCCCTGGTTTTCCAGGAGATGAGAGAAACCATTCAGCACCATCAGAAACCTGATAATAAACCAAGCATAAGTATTGATATCCTCTTAATCTTCCCAAGATTATGGAATTCAAAAGGATCGGCAAGTTCAGGGCAAACATTCCAAAAAGTATTTCCTCAAATAGGAATTTAATACCTTCTTTCAGAAAGGTGGATCATAACTTCAATGCTCCGTTTGATGATGAAACATCCTCCAGGCTGCTTTAGAATTGGGACGTGTTCTTCAAGTCAAGTGTCATAAAAGAGGCTTCATGGCTCACTTCAACATGTCGCTTGGTGTAGTGAACAGAAAGTCCCACAGGAGTGGATCCAGACGAAGCAATAAGTGAGTTGTGTTTACTCTGCTTGTTTCAGATCATTTGCTTCAGCTGCAGTTAAAATCCCTTCATTTGGTATTTTCTAGTAGGGAAAATAAAGATCACCTTTGCTTTCATTATTCAATTTAATTTGTTCTTTCTTGTATCCCTAAAACTCTATGCCCGTTTGATATCTCTTGATGTCGTAATTCCTCCCTCGTATAACTGAAATGGATGAATGTGGAAAAATGTTCATTTCTTCATTAAGAAATGGACTCCCTTCTCTTGCCACTTCCAAGGGGACTGAAATCCTCAAAAATAGTGGATCTGATGTGGTAGAGAAATTTCTAATCATTCATAAAGTAAATCAATTTTTGAGTGTTGAATTCATCCTGCCAGCTTCTTGTCAAAATAAGGATGAAAACAGCCAGTGAGAGACCATTTGTACAATCCTCTGTTTTCTCTGTGGCTGCACAGTATTCTTACCTCGCTGGAGTCACGTTGCTGTTCGGAGGAGGATCTCTCTAGCCGGGCTGGCAGCCATACCTCTACCTGTCTGTGTTTAAGCATCCCAGCTCATTCACTTTGAACAGCTGACAAAGTAAAAAAATAAAAAAATCTGTCTCACGATGTCACATTGAAGTTAAACAGTGATGTAGATAAAAATGAGCATGGAACTATTAAAACCTGGAAAAAGTGCTAAAATCTACTCTACGAAAGTTGATTTCAACTCAGCTTTTTGCTGTGTGATGACGACATAATATCGGATATGTATATATATAAGAACTGTTTTAAGATTTAACTGAGTTCTGATCATGTAGTTCCCAGAAAGACAGATTTATTATTGCATAAGACACGTGCCATTTGATCTGATTTCATTGCAGTTTGAAATACTTTTATCAAATCAAACTTTATTTATATAGCACCTAATCATACATGACATGCAACTCGTGTGCTTTACAAATTAGAAAGCCCCACATACCCACATTCCCTCCCATCCCCAGAAATATAAAGACAGTTTGACAATAAAACCTCTATGCAACACTCATGCCCCGGCACACACGCAGACACACAAACACATGCCTAAAAACACAAGTTGAAAAAGAGTAAAACAAGCTGGGCTGAAGTCAGCTGAGCCAGACAAGCTAAGTTAAGGAAACGCCATCAGGGGAGCTATCTGCCCAGACAGCAGCAGATCCACATCAGCAGCCAAGGCACCATCACAGGGCGCCCAGGGTAGGGAGGGCGGATTTCCCCCACCTCCACCCAGGCACACCCGGAAGCACCAAGGCCACCACAGCCGACCACCGCCTCCGGGGCAGAGGGCTCCCACCAGAGGAAACACTGGAAAAGAATAAAATAAGGTTAAAATGTAAAACAATAAAAGCTAATTTAATAGAATGCTAATATATAAAATTATATAGATATCAAAAATAATATTGATCATAAATCTATGGTAAAACTGATAAAATAGAACATTTAAAAATGGAATATAGAAAACAATTACATCAAATAAATTAGAAGGAATAATAACAACAATGATCAGTTATGATTAATTTTGGTGACTAAAACTAGATTCCTGTCTAAGGTTTTGCAGCATTTAAACGACACTGAAACTATCATTTAAAAGCTGGGACATAATAAGCATACACACACTTTGGTTACTCACATGTCTAAAACTGCTCTAGGTTTCAGATTTTAATCACTTTAATTCTCAGCACAGATTATAACCAGGCCACCATGACCCATCTCTATGCAGTGCATCAAACAAAGCAACAGGCATTTTTCTTTTCTGACTTTGTCTTTTATGCACACACCAAAACTACATTATGCGTAATTAGATTTTTGATTTTGTTGTTTGTTTTTCGTTGAGGATACCACCCACTCCTCTTGAGTGAGCCTGGGCTACCTTCAGAGTGGACACATGACACACGAAGCTTTCACAGGTAGACTTCTTTCCTCTGGTTCAAATTCTTGATTTAATAAGTTTTGCTTTTTCCTTCAAGAGCTGAAAACTCCAGCAACACTTATAGCAGATAAAGCAACTTTTGAAATGCTTCTTCTTGTGGCTTCATCTGGGCCAATCAGCACTTTACACAACGGTTCAGAAACATTGTGTCATTTCCCATCGCCACTTAAAAAGCTTAATCATTCCTGTTTAAGAGAAGAGGTTTAGACAAGATAAATACTTTGATTCTTCTACTTTTACTAACTTCTACTAAACAAACAAAAGATCTCAGTCATTTGTTAAGACTGATGTTTTAGATAGGCTCATTGTGTCAGCCTACATTTAAAGTGCATCTTATTAGATGTTCATCGATTTTCCTATTTTATTTATTGATTTTTCTTTGTAGATTTCTTTAAAAAAAAAAATACCAAAAGGAAAAGATGGGTTGTACCAGATTTAGCTACCAACTAATTTCCATCTGCAACCCTTGGGCAGGTAAAGAAAAAAAAAGAAAAAAAAATGCATTTAAATAAATAATATAATTTATGTAGTTTGTCATTTTTTGGTTTTATAGATATTTCACTTATTTCTGTTTCTTTCCTATATCATTATTTTTTGTGTGTATTAAACCTTGAAACACTGGTTTGTAGAAGGGCTACAGAGATAATTCTATTTACTGTAATTTATTTTCAATAAGAAAAGCTATTTTCTTCCACGATCACACATACCACTGCCTGGTGAAGTGGTACTGTATTTATTGGATTAAAAAAAGAAGGTAAGCTGTGTTTTAGCCTTTACATTATGTGTGCTTAACCCCACCCCAACTGCAGCACAAAGCTACAGGGATGTAGAAGCTTTGACTCTTACTTTTTACAAAACTGACCTTGGCAGCTGGGGATGCACCATCAGGGCAGTAAATGCACAGACAGACAAATAGACTGGCTAATACTCAGCGGGCTGCAATATTTACTCGTCTGTAGAGTCAGCCTTGGAGAGAGAGAGGTTGTGTGTTGCCTCAACATGTGTGTACATGTATGTGTATGCCCAGTTTGCATTTGCCCGTGTAAAAGAGTGTGAGAGTGTGCTACTGAACGCACGCATGTGTGTGTGTGTGTCGTGTGTGTGGCGTGTGTGTGCTCGCGCGCGCGCTTTATCAATCTAGTGCAGACTGTGCTGTCCAGCAGGGTGCGAGATGAGACAGAACGAATGACTTGCTACAGTGAAACACTAAACTACTAACACACACACACACACACGCAAAGGAAAAAAGCCACGTGTTACCATCCTTTCCAGTTAAACACCCACTTTTATTCTTATCTGTTGTACCACACACACACACACACACACACACGTAACATCTGCTGGGGGACCGCTTTGGTACACTCTCTGATACATGATGAATGGTCGGTCACGCTGCATCGCTACCTTCCGGGAGTTCCA
>VUQR01005549.1:62326-76763 GCA_015108515.1 Hemichromis elongatus
AACACTAAACTACTAACACACACACACACACACGCAAAGGAAAAAAGCCACGTGTTACCATCCTTTCCAGTTAAACACCCACTTTTATTCTTATCTGTTGTACCACACACACACACACAATCATTTAGCAGTACTGTGGTCTTATCAGAGTTCACTATTGCGCTATATCTGGCAGGGGCCAAGCACTTGGCCGTATAGGATGACATAAATATCTGCAAATGGAAAACTAACCAGCTAGTAGCTCACTACTCAGCCTCACGTGGCACGTTGTTACAAACCGAGTTAGGATCCAGTGTGGGATCTTAGTAAAGAACCAGTCTTTAAGCCTACACCCTTAAACACAGCTTAGGGTCAGACAGTCATCTGGAGCAGCAGTCACACTCCTGCCTGATCTGATAGCTTTGCTATGCAGTGCATTTTGCTGCTGTGGTACAGAGAGACGGGTCATTTCAAATTATGGAAGCATAATGACGTTATGGCAACACTCCCTCACATGGTGCATGAAACTTAAATAACAGCCAAGCTGTTTTGGTGGAACATGACGGTCCAACAGCTTACCAAAAGTCTTTCAGGCTTAATTTAAGACTTTAATTTGTCATCTGTCAACATGTTTTTCAGTTACTTCCGTTTATTTATTTTTTACCATTTTTACCATTTATTGTCATTTCTTCTAAATTTTGGAACACTTTCTATCAAATTGTAATTACTGCCTTTGCACTAATTATTTAAACTGTGAGAGTTCTGCAGCACATCTGCAGATTCCTTTGAGTGTTTTTGTTCGGTATTAATGTGAGAAGCAATGTGGGCCTTTTCATTTTGCATGATGCAAACGCAACATGTTATTAACTATGAATCAGAGAACCAAACTGGGAACAGAGGCAAGAACCGTCTAAATGATATTCATTAAAACTGGCACATGATTCGCACAAAAACAAGGCCAGTGCAGCCAAAAAGAGACTACTGCGCCGCTGAAATCTGAAGCCCTTTCGCCTTCATGTGGTTGTATTTGAAAAACAGGCAAATAGCAAAAAGAGCAAGGGAGGGTGTGTTGGCTAGATGTAAAAGAAATACAAAACATAATTTTTTTAACAGTCAAGAGTTTTGTAGCAGAAGCAATTGAATTTGAACCCATAGAAATCAGATTTTATTCACAGATTTTAAAATTGAAAAAGAAAACTGCCTCTTTGCTGGTGACCAGAGATATTTTTGGGATGTCCTTTCAGTCTTTCCATTCGTACATGATATTACTTGTCAAACTTGAGATAATTCTACAAATTTGGTATAAATCTTCACCTGTGCTCAAGTATGCAGTAAAAGGAACGTAAAAGGAAAAAAAGTATTTTTGACTTAGAGGTAAAATGATCTTTTCCTTGAAAGGTCACTGTGACCTCATGAACTGAGCCAATTATGAAGGAACTTCACACAATTGGTGCAATATGACAGAATCATTATTCTGATACCATTTTTAAATCAAAAAGGTCAAAGGTCAGCTTCGTGTCCCGGAAAAACACTTTGCTGGCTATTTTCAAATGATCAACTCAGGAGCAGGAGGAGACGTGATCATTAGTGATGTGCGATACCACTGATTCCCTTTCTGATCTGATACCAAGTAAAATTCAGGGTGGTATCAACGATACTGATCCGATACTTTGTACAAAAACTTAATGTTTTATTGTATTTTAAATTATATCTTCATAGTGAGCACAGACTATTTGTTATTATTACTTAATAATGCAGAATTATCATATAGAAACAAAAAACCTGAAGTTGTGCACTATTTGAACACTGGCTGGCTCCAACACTAAAGGACTCCGTGAGAGACGTCTGTCTCACCCTAGCAGCACCTGTCCCTCTCCTCTCCTCCTCAGTTTGCCTTGACATAAGCTTGTCATATTCTGAGATATGATTTACTCAACGATGGTGTTGCCACAACACCTCACTGTCTTGCCACATGTATCGCAAACCGCGTCTTGGCCATTTGTGGAGGTAAAATACGTCGACACGTAACTGTTTACGCTCAGCCATTGTTGTGTGTGCACACGCCAAGGGGCTGCAACACATTTATACAGCCGTATTTTGCATATGACTAAAAAGAGGAAGTAGTTCCTTCAAAGTTAGATGATCCGAATTATATAGTTTCTTTCCACTGTGTTCCTGTTAATGATAAACTACAAATTTGGTATCAGTATCGGAGGAACTGATATTTCAATATTGATCCACTAGACCACTAGTGATCATATTTCACATTTTGTATTTTGTCATACATATATATATACACATACACATATATACACATACACACACACTTATATATACCAATCCTTATTCAGTATCATCATTAAGGACCTTGATATAGAATATAGAAAGTGATGAAGAAATATACTACAATACAAATAATAAGGATGCATTAATACACATGCATCAAGGATATTAATTGGCCACCAAGCCATCTATTTAAATGATGTTATATGTCATTAAAATAGACTGAATTGTCACATCCACTCTCCTTTATAAGCTCAAAAAATTGTAGAAATCAAAATATCTCCCAACTTGAAATAACGGCTAATCTTGCAACACCATACCGATGACTATTCTTTCATTAGTAAATAATCGCGAGGCTTTTCAAATGAAACTGAAGGACTCAAGGACTGTTTTTCAATTGGATAAATAAGACACATTCATTCCCTTATTCCCTAAAAGTTTCTGATTCCAGATTCCTGCCACCCAAGGGTTTTGCCTGTTTTGGATTTGATGCCAAAAATACGAACTCGACGGTGCTACGCAGATCAAGTCTGAATATTATTCAAATAAATTTGACGTTCTCAAGTGACTTGTTTTATTCAGGCTTAAAGTGTACACTTTCTAGACACATTTACAACAGTGCTTTTTTTTTTTGTTTTTTTAAAAATTTCTTTTTGTTTTTTTTTTTGCATAGAAAACAAGTACAGATCACACAGACTGCACCTCCAGGCAACAGCTCACCTTCACTGTGAGCTGAGCATCCAAATTTTGCATCCTAGCTGTGTGCAGTTTTAAGAAACACGAGTTATTGGTGATCAAGGGGATATTCTGGTGATCAGCCATTAAGTGTTTATCATCACCTGATACACAGACCGGCTCTAGAGTCGCATACAAATCCACACGCGCTAATTGAAAAGATAAAAAGACAGCTGAAAAGAGACAGCAGATAAGGAAAGAAGTCGTTAAATTATTGACAAATAATAGCAGAGTCTGACTGTTAAAAATCTATTAATGTCTCCAGAGAAACTGTCTGCCTGCTGATATTTGTTTTGCTCCATTTGTTCTGTTTTTATTGCCTAACTACCCCGGGCCAAACCATCACAAGTGTTTAATGGGGGAGGTTGGGGAAGCAGCCAATTTCAGTCAACACTCTGCTGCCGCCTTCCCAAATTTACATTCAGGAGCCATTTTCCTGGCTACCTAGAATTCAGTCCGAAGAGGTCTCTCTCTCTCCTGTCTCCGTCTGTCTGTCTGTCACTCGCTCCATCTCTATCACTCACTACCTTATCACAGGCCACTCCACGGTAGAGTAAAAGGAGAGAAGTAGGGATGGAGGCTTTGGAAGGTTTTGAGGGGAGGAAGTGGAAAGAAGTAAAAGGTGAGAGACAGGGAGCAATAGACTGACAGACTGAGAGCGAGGGGGTGGGGGGTACAGAGAGCTGTAGCTATCTGCTGAAATATTCATGTCGATGCCAGCAGCTTTTCCATTCCCTGCTCAGCAGGGGGCTGCTGTTTGATACATCCATCGCTCTCTCTCTCTTTCTGCCTCTCTCTTTGCTCCCCCATCCCCCTCCCACCCTCTGTCTCTCTTAACTAGTGGGGCTAGTAGATAGTAAATGCTCTTTAAGAGACGGAAGGTCGCTCTCGCCGCCAACCTGGACAAAGCTTGCATTCCTTTTGGACATAAACCAATCTGCAGGGAATAAAAGCAATCCTTCAAAGCGTAGCTTTCGTACCCGTCTTCCAGAAAACAACCACAGTCATGGAAGAAATCATCAATTATATCAAAATGGTGCCGTTTGCTCTGCAGATTATCAACTCCTTTGAGGCAAATTAAGGATTTGTGTCACTGGGCTACACGTGTAAAACCGACTCGACATAGTCTGAATGAAAAAGCGTCCCAAAATGATGAAGTTTTACAGGCTAATGCTAGGATGAACGTTACATTATGACATAATGCTTGAACACTTTTCAACTGAAACGATGCAATCAGAAATCAGACACTCTGATCTGTTTATTTTATTCATAAAAAAGTTTCTGAATGGATGTTTATGTTCATTTTTCTTTCATTTAATCGAAGCTTTAAGCTCATATATTTATGATACGGCATTTTATTCAAGCTGCTTTCTCTTACTAGCTGTCTCTTCAATATGATCACTTTTAATGCCAAAGCAGCGCTCCCAGCAAAAGAAGGCCAAAACAAAACCTTAAACTAAAATTGTTCCTGACAAATATTAGAAGAGAACTTGAAGTTTCAGCCATTTTAAACAATATCACGGTCCCTTGTTACACCCTCACAAGTAATTAACATTGAGTCGAAAAGGTGAAAAGCAGACATGGCTTCCTCTCAGGGATTTTCTAATTAGGGCTGTGCATTTATTATTTCATACCGAGCTCCAATCTCAAATAGCTACTGGCAAGCTGAGCCTCACGTCTCAATTATTTACTGAAAAATTACTGTCAGAGCACTTTTACTTTAGCCAAACACATACGGACAGCAGCACTCACAGGTGAGGAGAGAGTGAAATCTCAAGGTGGGGCCAGTGGGGAAATCAAGTCTTTAAAAGACAAAAACAGAGCGATGGTGCTGAGAGTGCAGAGGTGAATGAGAAAGCTGAGCGCTCCGGTGAATCTCGGTCTAACGTTTATGTCAGAAGAATATGTATGAGGGGGAAAAAGGAAGAAAATCGCAGCGAAGGATTTTAAGATCGAAATGAATTCTGGTAGACAGACGAGTCACGTGACAGCCAAACTTTTTGAAAGAATTTAATTAATATAGCGCAAGTCTAACTAGAAATGTTTACTGGCACATGACCCTGTTCTAGAGGCCTTTCCACAGGGAAACACTGCTGAAGACAAACCCCCCCAAAACCCAGCAGTTACAGTCTCAGAGGGCGAGGTTGTGCCTTTCGGGGAATAACCACATTATTTTATTTAGAACTGATGTCAGGACTGGTGGTTAAACAGGGAGGGGCTGCTTTTATGGTTACACCGGGTATGTGAGTGTGCATATGTATGTGTATGAATGTGTGCATGCATTTCACCATAACATGTGTTGGAGGATGTGGCAGATGTTGCAGAGGCAAGGATTAGTGCGTGCATGTGTCTCTTTAAGTGTGTGTTAAAAATATCTTTCCCACAGCGGGAAGCCACAGTGGCCAATTACAGCGCAGCATCTGGGCTAGCACACAATTATTAGTGCACGTGTGTGAGTGTGTGTGTGTTTCTGTGCATGTGTGTCTGTTTACAGAGAGGTTGTGGAGGTTCAGGCGGAGTTCAGGTTATTCACATCTCAGGATGTAGAGTTTCAGTAAATGGTGCAGCGCGTGTGCAACAGTGGTGTGGCTTTGTGTCACAGTGGCAGAATCTAAAACGCACTCCACGAAGAGGACGACAGAGCTGGGAAGAATTAGAGGCACAGCGATGGGTAAATATGGAGAAGCAATGGAGACAATGATGAGAATGGAGACGGCACTGCAAGGAAGTAAGGGCAGGAGAGAAAAACCAAATAAAAGCTTTAACATCTCCAGCAGAGATATGATGCGTTGATCTCGTTTCTCTCCCTCTCTCTTTTTTTTTCTCCCTTCCACACTCTTAAAAAAGAAGGCAGAGTGAAAATACAAACCCAGCAACAAAAGGTACAACTCTGCACATTTTTAGTCTGTTGCATAATTCCCTCTGGAGTCAGTGGAAAGCTAATTCTGTTTGTTTTATTTTCTCATTTTCAATTAAACCGCTCTACGATTATGATTACTTTTCAGGCTGACTGTTTTGGATGCATGTAAGCTGGTTGTAGGCCAGACTTCACCTGAATTTCACTCAAATGAATTAAATTGCCCCGAGAGGGTTGAAATGAAACAGCAGTGGTAAGGTTTCTGCCTAGATATAGTAGCAAATTAATGTTTTCCTTCAACAAGTGTTTAAAAAAAAAAAAAAAAAAAAAGATTTATGCTGCTTAACTTACATTAATTATTGCAGTCATATTTGGTGTTTTTGAGCACTTAAAACTAATAACACTGGCATTAATTAAATAAGATAATATACAAGTCTCAGGTGATCAGAAACCTAAAAAGCAGAGAAGTGATCAATAATCATCTGTGGCCTAGTTGTGTTTCAGGAGAAACTTTAACTCAACAACTTTCAAATTGGCTACTCACATCTGAGAAACAGCTTCTTGGTAAAAAGAAATGATCTCCACTGTATTTATTTGTGATTATAATGCTGGTTAACTATGTCATATATTTATTGATTACATCCAGTGCACGTGTACTAGCTTTTATGGTATTACAAGGTATGTAACGCATAAAAGAGATTAATTAAATAATAAAACGTTTTGATCATTTTGCTGAATTCCTACTCACAAAACATGAAAATTAAAATTTAGACGGGCAAAGAAAATCCCATTAATGCTGGCCAGTACATTAGAAGTCTATTGTGACAATGTGTTGTTACAAATGCTAGTAGGGGGACAAATGGGGGTTTTAAATGCAGAGTATTAGGTGAAGGGTAAACAGTTACAGGAGCAAATGGAAGTTGGATAACTACCACAAATACCTTTAGAGCAACAACAGCTGGTCATGTCACCAGTCATGGCTGTCCCGCATGTGTGGCTGAGGACAGTGTCTGCTCTAATGTGAGCACATTGACAGTAGCTTTCATTACTCAGACATTCAGTGCAGACACTGTGCTGACAGCACATTTTGCAATACACACCTTAGCTACAAAGCTTGCTTTTTGCGTGCTGAATATGATAAGAAAACAGAGGCTCTGTGGATTCACGAATGCATTTCATGCATAAGCGCAGCACTACAGTGTGCTATAAAATGGGGATGAAGCCACAGAACAATGATGCACTAAAATAAAACCATTTGTGTAAGTTTTTACTCATGTGCACAACAATATTCAAGAAATAATTGAGAGCATAACTTGACATTAGTAAATGACATTCTGATTGTATTTCCATTTTTAATTAACAGACTGAAAGTGAAGTGACCCCAAAGCTATTGTGATAATTAGCTTTTAGACAGCTCATATGGAAAATCCATTGTCCTCAAACAAATACTAATGTGCTTTTGTGCCGACATCTGTCAATCCTACAGTCCACACAGAAAAGCCTGCACTCACTGTTAGTTTTATTGTTGTACTGGCTACATGTAGTGAGTGACTGGCTGGAGGAAGAGAAGAAAAGCTGCCCCGTTGCTTCAGTCAACGTAGATAGACAGAGTAATGCAGAGTATAGATTGCTGCAGTGGATATATTGCTGTTCGGAGCAGAATGTGCCCAGCAGAGCAGAATTAGTCTATCAACTAGCATAAGATAAAGCTTGAAAATATCCAGTCGCGGTCCTAGATATTGACTGCAGCAGAGCACCACAAAGAATCTTAATGTGAAGGTTATTGGTCGATCTGTTTGCATGGGATGTTAGGGAGGGAGAGCTTGGGATCCAACCCAATCAACCTCATCCTCTCCCCCCTCTTTTATTCTGTTTTCCAAGAATCTTCTTGACTTGATATTAATTTTGGCTTCATTTGAAGCAACCTGGTGATTCCAGTCACTTCTCTCCAATTACAGATTCCTTCTTGGAGGGAACAGCTGCAGGAGCCAAAGACAAACATAAGGCTTATGTACTCTTGTTTTATTTGGACAAAGTATAAAACTGTCGTAACATTTCCATTTAATGACGCTGGTTAGAAACTTTGTTTGCTTTCTTTCTAAGACACAAGCATGCCTAAGGAGTGCATGCTTCTGTGGGGAGAAAGCATTCATTTAATGAAATAGTTAATACCTTGACCATACGACACATTAACGACAACAAAGAAAAAGTATGTGTTAAACAAGAAATCTACTCAACATGCAGACAATTAACCAGCCCAGTGAGGCTTGTTGGAGCTCCACCTTGTGCCTTTTGTCCCTGTGCTCTGTTATTTCCTCTGAGGCAAGGTTTTCTCCCTGTCTATGCATAGCTACTGCCCCCCTGTGGTCAAAGTCATTCACTCACTTCTTTTACTGCACTGCAGCAGGGCTACACTCAGTGTAAAGTAAGACAGGTCTAATTAGATCCTAAACCTTTCTTAGAGAACAGAGTTTAATCAATACAGTGTCAAGATTTCCTGTTTAAAAGGACCTTCTACTCACTCGTGTACTTACTGTACATTTAAATGTTTGTACTCTACGGTGCAAAGGGTATGTGTAGAAGAGACAGGAAAGTGTTTTTTTTCATTCATTCATTAACAGGAAGTTACTTTCTGATACGTTTTCTAGTATATTACTGTGGCTACTATGCACTTTACATACTTTATGAGACCACAAGGAGTTTGCCACTTGTAGAATTGTGGTTCTTTTGACCAAAACCAGCCAATTTGCAGTCGGTTTATCTAAGATACTCCAAGTTGTCTAGTTACTAGCAATCATTTAAACTATTAAACTAATCCTTGTTGTTATGTTTGCTTGATGAACAGCAAATTATTTTTAACTGAAACAAAACAATAGGCTATTTTTTGTGGTGGATCAATTCGAGGAAAAACTCAAAAAGACATTGTCAACTTGTAACATAATGTATAACGACTCGATATACACTAACATGCCTGATGTCTGAGGATTAAAGTGGGATTAGGCACGTGAGGGAACTGCAAGATCAAGTGCAGCAGGGGAAAAGAATTATTTAGAAATAAGTCACATGCATTTTTCAGTGAGCCCCAGCAGGTTTTTCATGTGTTCAGACTCTGATCAGCTGATCTGTGCTGCTACTGCTGGGCAGCTTCCTGTTTTTTGTGGATTGAGTGAACTGAATTCAACAAGTTATCAGATGTTACACAAACTATGTGACTAATTTCCAAAACCTAGACAATATGGAGCTAGTTTAAAAGGCAGAAATTAGTGAGTAATCTAATCAGCATCATTATTTAAAATTTAATTTGATAAGTTAGGTTTGTAGCCTAACATTAACTATGAACGTCACAGCTGTCCTGCAAGTTCAGCATTGTGCATCACTGTAAACTTCATCACAAAGCTGCAGACTAACCAGTTCAGCCTGCACTCAAGTCCAATATCTGATTTAGGAATGAATGAATTACAACTTTATGAGAAACATTTACATTTCTAATTGATAAAATTTCACTTGCTGAGTAATTCTTAAGTTTCTTACCTACTTGTACCTTCTTATGCGTTTCCCCATCTCTCTGTGCAACGCATTAAATTTAACATTTTCTCTCTCTCTGGAGTCTTTCATTGGAGAACTGATCATATCGACTAATCTGCCTATCGAGCCCCGTGACCCTGTTTGCAGGTGTAAAACAAACTAGTGGCCACCATCCAAGGATCCTTCCTGGATAAACCAGGAATTAACTTCACTCACATCAAATTTTGTCCGTCAAACTGGTCTTCCAGGTCGCTTTAGCCCCAGCTGAATCAAGCTGCAGAATCGGCAATCTCTCCCAAAGACTTGTCAGTGCCCACTCTTTCACCCCCTCCACCAACCATCAGCCCAGCAACCCAGCATAGGTCCTATTAGGATATATATTTCCCAATTTCTCTTTTCTTAATTACAAGGGGTGATAAGCTTGAAACCTAAGTTATAAACTCTAGCTGCACTCTGCTGCTGTAACAAACGGGTCATTTCAGATTTCAGTTGTCTGACTAAAACACACCTAAAGGACTAGCACAGTGGTCCCTCACACTGCTCCTTTTGCTATCAGCATCATATTAGTATCATCAGCACCATATTAGTATCATCAGCACCATATTAGTATCATCAGCACAAAGCAGTTATCATGTCCTGAAGCACATTTCACACAGTTTTATTCTACTCACCCTAAACCATGAGTCATCAGTTTCCTTCCAATCCACACCACTCCTTTTATTACTGGACACAACAATATAACAACAATTAAAACCATAAAAAGAATCTTACTCAGTACCAGTGTAAACGTAAAAAAACAAAAAAAACCCAAAACCTAACAGAGAGAGAAAAAAAGTCTGAGTCAATCAAATGAGAAAAGACAATGACGTGCTTGTTTATAGTATTGTTTCATAGATGGGTGTCCTTGCTGGATTCCGGGAAAGGAACAAAACTTCCTCTGCTGCAGTCACAGCCTCAGTGAGAGCAGACAGGCTCTCGGCGTCAGTGCATCATGGAGAGACCTGTTGCCGTGTCGGTGCGCCGGAGTCCCTCACTACCAGATTACAACACCTCAACCTCCACCTTGGCCTTCAACCAGCATTTCACTACAACTGCCAAAGGAATTCTCCTCCAGGCTGAGATAGTAAGTGTGACACTTTTAGCTGATTGTACCATTATCAGCAGTGCTGTAATCAAGCTAATTATCAGAAGTAAGTTGTTATTCATTCAGAAATCCTTGCCAGGAAGGGCAGTAATTTGGATGTTAACAATAGAAATGTAAGGAAACTCAAAGTTATGGTAAAAGTTTACATGTGCTTAATAATAGCTGTGAAGCACACAGGCAGCTAGAGACTGTAGACAGCTTGATAAGTGGTTGTTTTAAGACTAGAATATGGGCCATATAAAGACAGATCTTAAGTTTAAAAAGATGCTTTAATAACTATTGTTTTTCCAGAAGTTTTTCTATGCACACACTTATATTTCCCTTGAATGTTTTGTGCACAGTGAAAATGGAACTGAGTGCTGTTTCTATGAAAATCGGAAGTTAACCAAAAAACTCCAAGTAAATCAACTCTTCCTCTTTTTTCTCCCTCTTTGTCCCTCTTCCTTTCTAAATCAGCTGAAGGAAAAAGTCAGGATAGCCTTTCTCTAAATACAGTCTGGCTGGCTGCCATTCAGAGGCTGGGCACGCCAGAACTAAAATAATCTGATTTCAAACCATTGCAACAAGGTTGTTAAAAAAAAACTAACAACTTTCTGGTTGGTGGTTTATGTTTGCAGATATAAGAAACTGTTCTATGACAACACAGAGTGGCATAACTTGTAATTGTAGATCTATTAGTTGCAGATGAAACTTGAACATTAAACTATAAAAACTCCTCTTTAACTTCAAATTCGTTGGTTGAGTGCAGCGCGTGCCCTGAACCATTTCAGTAACACAACAGCCTATTTTGTTAAGTTCCTAAGCTCTAAACGATTTGATTTCAAAGGAAACCAAAAGAGCTCACAGTCATGCTTCACACCAGAAAACAGTTTCTTCCTGTGATATGAAACATCCAGCAAGAATCTTTTGTCGTGGAAGGGAAGGGTGGGGATTGGAATAGTGTTGGGAGGAAGGAGAGGTAGTTACAACCACAGCACTCACCCAGCTGAGATGGAGAATGCTGGATGTGTTGAATCTTGACATTGAAGTGATTAAAGTGACATGAAACACAGTTAATTAGCGCTTCATCAGTGTTACACTAATTAATACGTGTTAAGTATTAGGTTAAATGTTGGGCTAATATTAACCAGGGCGGGGCGGATGGTGTGTATGAATGTGGAAATCAGTGTAATTGGAAAAATTAGTTCAAAGAGGGGGGACAGAGCAATGTCTTTGACAACTTCCTACCAGATCAGTGGAAGTGGAAGATTCACTGTAGAAGATTTCCTGCTCCCAGCCGTTCATTGGCTCGCCATCCTTTTTAAAACCCAAAAAAGGCCACCTGGCCTGCATTAAATATACAGGGCCAATAAGAAATCACAAGAATAGGCAAATGTCAGCCAGGTAAGCTAAATACATCAACTTATTCTTGTTCCCATGTACACGATTCATAAATAAAATAAAAGTATATTTAATCAATAATGAGTAAACTAAAACAGTTAATTTGTTTTACATTTGTTTGTTTGTTTAACAAATATCAACATCAAATACATATCAAGCTCAACACAATGCTTCAACTTGTTCGGACCAGCAGCAGCCAATTAGTGTCAGCTACTAGCATCACAAGCAAACAATTAAAAGTTCCAACTCACCAATTCCGTTCTGTTCAGTGCACAACAACAATATACAGCTCTGGCTCACAGTAGTCAGCATCTAAGTCGTATAAAGTTATAGTTTGTGTTCAAAGAAATGCATTAAAACGGGAAAAGCAAATGTTTGCAAATACCAACCTGCAACAGCTCTGTCACCTGGCTTGCCTCCACACATCTGATGGGAGAAAGCCAGGACAGGCTTAGTTACCTTCTACATGCCATCCGATTGGCTGAACATAGTCATGTGATTCATGTGAAGTCTAAGGTATGTATTTGCGATGTGTTTGTGGCAGGAAAAGTGTGGCAAATTACTAAAATTTAGTAATACAGATTCTACTCTGGGTTACATTAGGGTATAGGGTCATTTTTGTCATAAATAAAAGCTGAAAGTCTACACATCTTGAATACACTGTGGTGCTGTAACGATACAAAACTGCAAAACCTCATCTTTGGCCGACTGCATGCAAGTTCTGGGGACATATCCATCTCATACATGAATTCAAAAGATACAGAGAAGGATTTGAACTTTAGCCAGTATTTACTCTGCCTGTTCTCCTCCCCTGTCTTCTAGATATGCGGCATGTTAGTGTGGATTCTGGTTGGGGGTACAGATTATTTTCATCTACCTGCTCTCTGCTGGGTGATGTTTGTTTCTGTCATATTCTGGATCCTAACAGTTAGCCTGTTTATAATTTACCTCACTGGAGTCCACAACAGGATACCACAGGTCCCCTGGACAACGCTGGTAATTCACAAACACATGCAAATACTACACAAACAAGCTGCTTTATTCTTTTTGTTAAAAACTGTTTTTCCAAAATTTCACGAATAGTTTTTAAAATCTGCCATTCTCTGTTTTGGTCTTTTTCAGTCACTGTGCATTAACTGCATTGCTACTGCGCTATATCTCGTGACGGCGGTAGTAGACGCTCTTTCCGTCAACCAGGACGTCAGGGGGCGACACAACTATAACTGCTGGGCGGCATCAGCGGTAAGAGCATCTACAATTTTTTAAAGACCATAAAAAGAAAGAATGACAAGACAAAATATACTTAACTCAGATGTTAGAGCTAGATCTAATGCTAATGCTGTGTAAAAAGTCAAATATGATACAGTGCAGTGCATTATTTTACCAAAGGCAACTGATTGTAACTCAGAGCCCAGTCGTCTCAGTAACGATTTCAAAGGCATCAAAATTACAAGTTCATTACATGCAAATACTGTTTTCCCCAGTGTGACTGTAGCATAACCCCACTTTAATCTGTACATTCAGTCACCTGGACGGTGTTTTAACTTGGTGCTCAGCGCTGAAACTGATAAGAAAGCTTGACTTGAAATTTTTTTGATATTTCTCCACCAGAACTTTATATTCGCAAAATGGATTTTAAATGCGTTTTAAATTTACGTGGCAACTTAACTTCCACAACTTAACGTACAACATAAGAAAGAATTCATAAATAATTATTCTTTGACATGACACAGCATAGTGTATAGAAATAATACTTTAGACTGTTTCTTATTGCTGTAAATGGAAGTAAAAAAATTTATTTATTATATATACAAATATATAAATACAAATATTATGTCCAAATCTAACTTCAGCCTGTTTTTGTGTCTGTTTTGTTTTCCACCCTTTTTTTTTCTCATCTATTCATTCACCCCTCTCAGTTCTTCGCATTTCTCACCACACTTTGTTATGCAGGAAGCAGTTATCTGAGCTACCGTACGTGGAAAACCACAGAAGAAGAGCAGTAGCGTCATAGCCGCACATCTTACTGTAACATCCTTGTTTTTCTTGGTCAACACGAGCTTTTGTGAATTCTGTGACCAAATTCTAATGAAGTAAAGTTCAGAAGAAACATGAAAAACAAAAAAAAAATGCTGTGATGCAGCAGCCACTTGTTTTCAACATGTGTATCATTGTTTGTGTGGTGCAGCCGTGCAGCCCATGGTCTACATACAGATAAAGCAGTGAAGGATGTAACACAATAGTGAATGGAACCATGTGTACACTGTGTGTTTGTTCTAATACCCCACATGCTTTTTATTTTGTGTATTTATATTTTTTTTTCTCAATTGCCATCAATTTCCAAAAAGACAAGTCAAAAACATGCTGTTCACAAAACACCGAACATAATAAAACTCTATCCTTTACCCATTAAGCGTAAATAAAAATTGTAAAACCATTTGTATAAGCTTTGTGTTATTTTGATTCAAAGTGCAAAATGTCACAGCTTCTACACTGCTGTAGATGTGCAAAATGGTTTTTACTGATGTCGTTTT
>VUQR01005550.1:8764-40612 GCA_015108515.1 Hemichromis elongatus
TTATTTTCTCCTGAGTTTAAAAAAAAAAAAAAAAAAAAAAAAAAAAAAAAAAAAAAAAAAAAGAAAAAAAAAAAAAAAAAAAAAAAAAAAAAAAAAAAGAGAGAGAGAGAGAAAAAGAGAGAGAGAGAGAGAGAGAGAGAGAGAGAGAGAGAGAGAGAGAGAGAGAGAAAGGTAAGCAACAATAAAACTGAAAAAACAGGAGAAATCAACTCAGCAGTGTCCACATTTACCATTCTTTAAACCACAGGGAATTTAGCAAAAAAGTAATCACAGCCTATCGCAGCTGGGTTTTGGTCTCTGCTATGCATCAAATCTTGAATGATCACAACCAGGACACCTCTCAGCCTATATGCAGGAACCCCACTAGGTAGTGCCATAGATCAAAAAACAGACTTAACAGCTATCCGAATGCAGGGCTGCGAGAGAAAGACTGGAACACCAATAGTGATAAAATACTGCCATCTACAGACAGGGGAGACTCACTGCATTTGCAAAATGAACAGGCTGACCAAATCCCAGCACAACCATTCCCCCTCTGTATGAGCACCGAACCGAATAACATAAAAAATACTATAAAGTGGTCACGTTAGAATCACAGCGTTCCAATATCATTTGTCATGACGATTTTCTCTAAAGAGGGGAGCAACCATTATCCCATGATGAGATCTACTTAGTGTCCATGTCAGATGCAAAATAAACATTCTTCACAAACTACATTGAAATAGCAGAAGCTGTCCAGTGTCTCTCCAGTGCCGTTTTCACAAGGGCAGACACTTGGTTGAAAAGTTCAAACACAGGCATGCTCTCAGCTAATGTCTTTGCGTTCACTGTCCCAGCTCGATGGGAGACGACTCTTGATGAGTGAAGCTTTCGTGCAGAAGCGCTGAATGATAGTGACCCCCAAAAGAAAGAGAAGCATCTGTTGACCAGGTTGGAGCTGTGCAGGAGACCCTCCAGCGTTGGGAGAGATTGACTTGTTGCAAAAGGATTCGAATGCTCCTCATCCATCAATCAGCGACACATCAATGTGGGACAAATCAATCATATGCCTGTGTGGTAATTGTAATAAGAATGTTTAAGCTGCTGTGGAATGATATCCCTATGACAGTGTACAGCAGCTAAACTGGTAAAATATAAAAGTCTACTGGAGTATGTCTGACGTGTTTACAAAGATAAAAGGAAGGAGGCGTGCTTAGTACCTGTGGAAGCTCATTTGGAAACTTGCTGCATGCTGGGGACTGGAAAATGTAGCAATTGCTTTCCTCTGCTGGGGCATCATTTTGAAGGTCTGCAAGTAGATAAAAATGGGGGGGAAAAGGCCCAACTAAATACAAATACATACTCCTTTCCTCCACAAGGGGGAGCGGGGGTGGTAACAAGAAATGGAATAATCAATTGGATCTTCAAAGCTAACCTACCGAACCGCTACAAAAGAGGGCGCTGTGGGATCGCACATAAAAAAAAACCCGCCATTGCTGCCACTGGTAGGTGCCACTAAATATGTGGTTTCTAACTTTTCAGTGTGAAGTAGGGCTGTGCTGGTGTCGAAATGATCGGCAATACCTCGCCAATTCTTACCTAATTTCCTAATCTTTAAATTAATAACATAATATAGATTATTAAAAACAACTTAATCTACCTCACTACAGTTTCATCTCGCACCTCCACATATAAGCAACACTTACAAACGCAGATGTGTCTGGGTTTGCACAGAGATGTCACACACACTTTAAAATTAATGTGTGTATGCAGCATCGTCATATGAGAGGGGATTTTTCAATTTGGAGAGTAATGTAAATAAGCATGTGCAGAGATGCTCAACTAGCTTTAAACCACCTCTGCCAATCCACTCCAGTAGCAATGCTATCAGTGACTGGCAATCCCTAAAGGGTTACAACAGGACAATCTGACCATTAAAGCAGATCACCTAATAGTATGAGGTATGAGGCTTTAATGTAAACACAATGCATAAATTCAGCTTTAGCCAAATGCTTTACAAACGCGCCAAATATAATATAAATGCGCCAAACATAATAAAAATACACCATGTGTTCCAGTGTGATGTATTTGGTACCCACCTTTATGGGGCCGATGGACCTCAGAAGGTTCTTAAGCTGCAAATCGGTTGTAGAAGAGGAGAGGCCCTCAATGGACACAGTGCAGCATTCACTCTCAGCAGTCTTTTGGCTCTGTCTGGTGGGCATCGGACGACCTCGGCCCATCTGGCCACCCCCTCTACCTCGGCCCCGGCCTGACACAACAACCTAAAATCGAAGGCAGGAGTCATTTTAAAAACAGGGAGAGACCACAGATACACAGAGTGAACCTTCTCCTCCTCAAAACAGGCATGCTGGTGCACTGAGCCGTGTGGAGAGTTTTCTGAGCACAAAGGCAAATTTTTAAAATTCTACGCGTTTCCCTCTCACACCTCACAGCCTTGTCACGCTTTCACATGATTGACTCGTCATATTTTTGCATTGAACATCAACGTCAGAACACGATGCAAGCGGCGTGGTATATCTTCATATGAGCTTGTGAGTGAGAGATATGTTGCTTCAGCAGCAGAGGAGGAGGAGGAGGAAGAAGAGGAGGAGGGGGGAGGAGGAGGAAGACAGGAGAAGAGCTAGTGGGAATATGTCTGTATGTGCTGGAGGCGGGGGAGCATAAAGGGAGAGGAGCCATGCAAGCGTTATGGTGGCTGCCTTACCCTGTCAGCGCCAGTGAGTACGGTAACAGTGACAGGAGCCTGGCGGTGACAGGCGTGCAGAGAGGCCAGGGGACCTTGTGTAGCCCCCCTGTGTTACACCATTTTCAGGCTGTCAATACTTCCGCACCTGGCATACTGTCCTGTCTTATTACAACTCCTCGATTGGTACGTCTACTGAGTGCCACCGGCACAGGACAACTTTACAGGAGTCATTTTGGCTTCTAATATAGCAGAACTACCATCACATGTACGGTGACCTCCATTTATAATCACATTTTAGGGGAAAATTCTCTCTAGTGTCTACACCACAAAAGAAATAGCTCATTTTGAGCATACCCTGTTTTGCTGTGGGTTGCCCATGCCCCCGCGGCTAGCCTGCGACAGTCCACCTGGTCCCTGTTGCTGCTGTCCTGTCATGGTAACTTTCCTTTGGATGCCCTGGTTGAGCGAAGTTGCCGGCCAGGCGCCTTGCTCCTGTACTGGGCTGCTTGTGGCCTCAGGCCCCTTTGCACTCTGGATGGGAATGATGGAGGGCAAAACTAATTTAGCATCTTAAAAAAGAAATAGGTAAATAAATAAATACAAACATCCCAGCTTTTTAAAATCACCTTATGCACATTAAGCATTTAGGGAAAGTTTTTTTTTGGGCAACTGGGAGAAATACAAGGACATATCTACAACGTGAAAATCTGTCAGAACTGGACGCTGGATACGTATCAGCCAGGCTGTGAAGAATAAAGATCAGCTCAACAAGGTGATGGTCTCATTATCAAATAAAGTCACAGCTCAACTGTGTTGACATGCAGGGAGGAATTGAAGGTCGTCTCTTCCGCGAGTCTGCAGAAAGATGTGACAGATCAATACGAGGGAAGAAAAGAGGCGATATCTCTGACCTGTCCCCAGCTGAGAATAAATGGATTAATCCCTCCTATAGAAATCACAGCTCCTGATTGCGCCCATCAAATGCTAAGCTGCATTACACTGAAACGACAGCAGCTCGATGTGTACCCCATCTCCCTTGCACGCTCCCCTCCTCCCCGGCTTTTGTGTTTTGCACTGCTTTGTATTATCCCTGATGAAAATATAATTTGCCTCTTATCTGTGTGCCTAAGCCATACAAATCCAAATCCTCAAAAGTGGCAACTTTCTTACACAGGTATTATGTTTCTCCCCCCCATCGCCACCACCTTCAACCAAAAAAGATTAATTACAAGAGTCTTGGATTGGCATCTTTTGTTGCTTCGCACCTGAGAGATGGGCTGAGGGAAAAAAGCAACTGAGGGATGACAAGAAAGGGAGAGAGAGAGAGTGTGAGGAAAAATAAGGAAAGGAGATAACATTGTCAAGCTCCCGTTGATGACAGCAGAACAATGTGGAAGAGAGAGCACCTGGAGAATGTTCTTTTCACTGCTGCCCTAGCCGTTTCTTTCTCTTTCCATCTCTCTCTCTCCCCACTTCACATCCCACTCTTTTTTCTCCAAGATGCGCTACATCAGATAGCTCTGCGCAGGTTTCCATTAATGCGCTGACACCCAGTTATCTTCATCTGCAGCCAGCCTGCGATTTTGGCTCGGCAGCTTGATCCTCTGGGATGAAGTCGAAAAGCAGCTTATTTCAAATACTATCATATCCCACCAACACGTCTCATCAGTGACAAGTATGAATGTTTAACATGCACGCTTTTGTGATTTTTCAATAAAGATTAATGTGCAATTAAGGCCAAGGCAGTAACGTATCGAGCAAGTACAAAAACAGACGGCAGTGGTAATTCTGGACTTTACTGCTGTTGCCGTCATTCTTCTTTTACCCCCTCCGAGGCCTTTATCATTAAAAGAGTACTTCTTCTGTCCTGAAAAGAGGATATCAACCTTTAGGAGCAGTGATGAGGTGTCCCTAACTCTACAGATAAATGTCATATTGCTCTCTTTTAATGCCTCCAGCCTTTCTATGTTCTCTAGGTAAAATGTATGTAAAGGCATTGCGGCTCAAATACCAGATCCCGAAGCTTAAGAGAGGAAACTCTTAACAGATCAATTTTTCCAAAATGACACAGACATCACTATGTCATTCCCATAGGTTAGATATCATCTGGACTGCAACACAGACAGTGAGGGCAATCAGTGGCATTTCCTTTTAAAAGTGTGTAGTTTCCCATGTGGGTAAAATCTGCTGAAGAGGATCAAATAAATGTCAGACCAAAACACACAAAGAGGTGTAGGATAAAAAATAAATCATATGCTCACCGCTCCTGAAAGTTTGACGACTCTGACTTTTTGCGGCACCTGCTGGCCCTCGATGCTAGTACTCTTTGCCCGCTGCATCACAGTTCTTTTAGTGCCGATTTTAGGTCCTTGAGTCTGAGCCAGGGCTGGACTCGCTGAAGGAGTATCAGGTACGTTCCTTTGAGGAACTTGAACAGTCTGGATCGGAGCACCAGATCGGTTTATGTTCTGCAAAGCGCTGTTCCTTCGCTGCTGCACTGGCTGCAGCTGATTTTGTTGGGGTTGCTTAACAGGCCCAGCAGGCTGTTGCTGCTGAGTGCTGCCTTTTACCATCTGCAGCCGTGTCTTGACATTGGGCCGGGGTACAGGGGTCTGGGCAGCACTGCCTGGAGGGATGGCGTTACCTTGATTGCCGGTCTTTAATGTGGGATTTACTGATTGTTGTGTTCTCTGAGCAAACTGTCTTTGCTGTTGTGGTTGCAGTGGCTGTTGTGGTTTGTGTTCTGGTGGTGGTGGTTGCTGCTGCTGCTGCTGCTGTTGTGCTGGAGGTACAGGGTGTGGTATCTGCTTATTTGGTTGCTCGGGCTGAGCTTGTGTAGTAGTGGTGCCTTGGCTTGGTGCCACGGCATTAAGTCTTTCAAGCAGCTCCTTCTTCCTGACACCAGCCTGCATCTGCCGTCGCATCTCCTTCCTCTTAAGAATCTCCTCTCTCAGGCGCTTCTGCTCCTCAATCTTCAGACGATACTGCCGTGTCTCCTCATCCTCATCAGGATCCTGTGGCACAAAACACAAGCTGGAAATATGCCTGCCACACTTCACTTCCTGAAAGAGGCACTGTGTCTTATTTTAATCATTAGTGCTTGGGTTAGGGATAAAATCTAAAGCATGTGAAAATATCATCAGCAACTTTATGATTTGGTTTATGGCGAATTTTAGCACAAGTAAAAATCCAAAGACTTTAGTAGTCAGCTAGTAGTTTTGTTGTACATATTACTTACGTCAATGTCTTTAGATTACATTACTTAAAATAAATAATGTATATTATTATTAATATATATTAATATTCTCCTGTTTTTGCTGGCATCTAGTAGTGTGTAATGCAATAGTATTACCAGAAGGTGGCAGTAATTAAATTATACAGTCTCTGCCAAGCCTATTATAAATAATAACTAAAACAGAAGAATACAACTTTGACTAACAAATACTAGACACACAAAATGTGTAGAGCGCCACGAGATTAGATGTTCGAATACAAACAAAGAAAAAAAACATCCTCGCAAAGAAATGCTTCACATTACTATAAACACGTTATGCATAACCCAAACACACTTATTTTTTTTTTAAAAATTACTTTTTACTCGTCTCTGACAAAAAACAACAAAAATGTGATCTTCAAGTGCTGACCTGTGGTGTCACGCCGGACGGCGTGCTTGGAATTTCCTTGCGAACAACTGTCCTGCCTGCTCCCTCAGGCTGTGATTCACTCTTTGCAACAGCTTGGCCTCTTCCTCTGCCACCGTCAGGCATCGGCTGAGTGTTCTGCCCAGGACGCATCCCCTGTGTTGTCCTGGCAACAGGCTTGATGTTGGCAGCGGGGGAGGTGGCAGGGCGGGTGCTGTTCGTGTTTGTGTTGCCAGGTGCTACAGGGAGCTCACGTAGGTTGCTGTTGCGCTGCTGCATTTGCTTGGAGACAGGTGTGTTCTGAAAAAAGGCCAAATTTTGTGTTCTCAAAAACCATTTAGCTCAGTTTTTATTTGCTGATTAAAAATGGACACGATATATAAAAGATGGCAACATTTTCCTTCATTCTTAAACTGCGAACAGTTTAAGAATAAAATAAATGAAATAATATGTTAATCACTCACCATTCTCTGCCTATTAGACATGTGGCGCTGTTGGGGGTTCAGAGGGCGGGGATTCATCTGCCTGGGGCTGCCATGCCCCTGCTGTTGATGGAAAGGATTCTGGCCATGGTGCATCATGGGGCGAGGCTCGCCGAGATTTAGTTGCTGCTGCTGGTGGTGGGGTAAGTCCTGCCTATGGTGTTGCTGCTGCTGGTGCATGGGCTGATGGGGTGACAGCGGGTCATGGTGTGGAAGCTGGGAGACAGGAGGGCCGTGCATTAAGCCCTGAAAAATCAGGAGGAAAGGAAGAAAACCTAAATGAACATTTTTTTTAAAACAACAGAAACAGCACTAGTTTTTCTTAAAGTTGTTCCCAACATTGGTTCGATCAGTTTCTATATAATTAAGGTCTAACATGTGTCCCGCATGCATCCAACTAAATAAAACTAAAATAATGCTTTAATCACTAGAGGGCGCTCTTGTCTATGTCTCCAGTTAAAATGCAGCAGTGCCAAACACATGAGCCTCAACACTTCAGCAGCAAAGAATATGATTACTAGTCAGCCCAAATTATTGAATTTTGAAAGCACTTCTAACTGAGGTAGAAGAGGAGAAAAAGGGGTTAAATAAACAAGCATTCAATAAATATACAGACACAAATACACACAGACATCTATAGTAGTTATTAAAATCACTTACTCTTAATCGTACCTGCACCCCAAACTGAACTTGGGGAGGGGGGAAAAGGTTCCCCTGCTGGCCAAAAGGTTGACGAGGGCCCATGAAAGGCCTGGGTTGGTTGGGGGGTTGATTTAAGTTCACCATTCCCGGGTGATTTTGGTGGGGAGGGATGTTGTGTCTTGGGGGGTCTCTCCCAAACAGTCCAAGCGGGCCCTGGCCCGGCTGGTTGAAGGATGGTCCTGGTGGGCCGAAGCCCATGTGGCCCTGACTGGGCAGCTGCTGCTGGTGGAGGTTGTTGCTGCTGTTCATCAGAGGGCTGGGGCCCTGGTGATCAAACATGTGCTGCCCTGGAAACCGTGTTGAATCTGTGCGCTCTGTTTCCACATGAGGAATAACAACAACATAAGAGAGATGTCAGCTTTCTTTCCTTGAGACTACACCAGTAACTAACACTCCGGATGTATAGTGTTATACCATGGAAAACGGATCCAGCCAACTCTCTCAAGGTGAATGGATAAACAAACATGTTGGTTATTACCTCTGCAAATGAAATATGTATAATGCCATTTCCAGGTTTCATTCTGACGTATATAAATATATACACACATGAATTCTACATGAGTTCTGCTAACCAGAAAGCTAGCAGCATACCCTGTAGGTATAGTGCCAGAGGTGATGATGAACAGGGTTAAATATGCTAAGAGAGCTTTGTTATCCTCGTCAAGGCTGGATGTGAGACTCACCTCCCATAAAGAGGGGTTCTCTGTCCTGGGGGCCTTGAGGTGGCTGGTTCCTAAAAGGCTCCATGTGATGAGGGGGCCGCTGGGGCTGACCAAAATTACCAGGCATGTGCTGCTGAAAGTCTCCCGGTCCCTGGGAAAACACAAAACTCATGAATTATAGGCCATTCTGGGAACTCAATAATCACAAACAAATTAAACTAATGAAAAATGGGAATTTGTGAGGTATTGCATCGGGCAGAGAGCGCTTGTAATTGAGGTGCTAGGGTCATTAAAAAGATGCAGAATCTTGAGTTGTAAACATCAATATGCATGCCAATATTAAAGAAACCCTTCAGCATGAATTTGTGAGCAAACCTGCATTAATGCTACTCGGGGCTTTGTTGATAAACCTTCTAAAAGGCTTTTTTCTAACAAGGAAAGGGTATTTCAGGAGGGGATAAGTGCCCTCATCTTTGTTTCAACCACTTTGTATGTTAGACAGCTTTCCACTCATCGCATGCACACTACTCCCAATCTATCTTCCAAGGAAAACTAGATAACCATTTAATCCCTCCTTGGAATTCGAATCCCCCTCATAACTGTCTCCTTTATTCTTTTAAACATCCATCTCTGTTGAAAAATTAACCTGCTATTCAACACGTGCCACTTCCACAAATGGGCTGCTTGCCTCCTCCAAGCCTATTGTAAATTACTTAAGATGCTATCAAGGCTTAATCCATCTTTATTCCACTGCTGTGTGGAGGTATTTAGAGAGAAGAGGTGTTAGAAAGCTAGAAGGCCAGAGTCCCAAAAACTTGCTTAACATAAAGTTAATCAAAGAGGCTTACAAAGACTAAGGATCACAATGGGGGCACAATCATGCCATTCTGAAAGGTCAGGCAGGCAGGTTTGCACAATGAGGACTCCAGTGTCCATATAATACCTCTCGAATAACACGGCTCATCCTCTCACTTCTAATCCTTGATAAACAGTCGGCTCGGTATGTAACTGATGCAAGGACAGTGCTTAGTTGTGATGGGATAACCGTGACAAATATAACAGAGATGGGCCAAATGTCAAACTGTATGACAAAGGATGGAAATTTGAGTTTTTGTCTGTGAGATTAACATAAGATTGATATCATTTACTATTTGTGCTGTTTTCAAAGTAATGAACATTGCTGTACATTAATAATAGCTAAGGAGAACAGATTCCTACAAAGTGTCTGCACAGGTATCTCCTTCTCAGACACGACTCATGATCGGAAAATGAAAATTATTTTTTAATGCATTTGTTGTTTAGCTTTAAGACAACATAAGCGTTCTGGCTTTGCCTGTTATCTTTGAGCAAATAGAAAGTGCATTCATGACTATTTGCTGATTTTTCCATTAATATTAATCAATATTTCACTGAGAACGGGCACCAAATCAAAATAAGCGTCAAAATAATCCTTAGTTGCAGCTCTTTTGTGGTGAAACTAAATGTGTGAAGAGTAAAAATATTCGTAATAATGACTTTAATTGGTGGTGAGATTAATATTTCAAAACCTGTCTCCACCAGCAAAAATTTAATGCAGTAATACTAGAGGCTATGACCCCCAATTCGCCTGGCCTATTAACAATTAAATTTGATGGGATGATAATGTATGATAATCATGAGTAATCAGGTGCCCGCCGATAAATGGGATGTTGCCGGCTGGTATGTCACCTGCATTTCAAATTGTGTCCTTGGCAACACCAGCCTAAATGCAATTGACAGCTGGGGAATCCAACACTATGCTGTTCATCAGTCCAGTTGTCTGAATACCTTTCCAACACACCCTTGTACTGCCAAAATAGCTCTTTGCTACGGTGACATCAATAACAAGCACAATCACAGCCATCAAGAAACAGGAATGCTGTGATACTGACACTAAACGACAGAAATATGTGTAAATAAAAAAAACATTTTTGACAAAGACCGACTACTGTGGAGAGGCCTGGCATCTGGAAGCATGGGTGTAAATTCACATGAGCCCAATTGGATGCAGCCATTTCCAATGGCTCATTTGCATAAATCCATATAAAAGGCGCTCTCCAGAAAGATGTCAGTCAGTACCAGCACCACCTGATGCCTGAGCATCATTAAGTAGAAGGATGGAGTAACTTAAGGCACCCTGGGTGACTTTCTAGCGAGTCATTTCCTTCAATACAGTAATTACTTTAAAGGCATTTCTGTCATGTCTTGGATGGGGTCTTTGTGAGTGAAATAAAGGACCTTTTCTTTCAGGAAATCACTGACTTAAGATCAGCCTGTCTGACGTGAAATTCTGCCTTTGGAATATGTGGTACACTCGAGCCCTATCAAACCACCACCCCGTTTCACTAATTTAGATACTGTTCGAAAAAGGTCTCTGCGCCTTTGGGATACAAACTTGTGGAAAGTGAATTTTAACTGGTAGTATATCCTGGTTTCACAATTCCATTATATGCCAAGCTGGCTAGTCTGAGCCCCAGCCCATCCATAAAGAGCTACTAAGTAAGTCCCGCCACTGCCGCCCCAACCTCTAAAAGTCGACTGCCTAAAGCCCCTATCACGCATTTCCAGTTGTGCAGCCAGGCTCCTATCAGTGTTTACAGATATGCTTTAACAGTATTTGGCCTGGGCAGACAGTCTAATTGAAGTAATGATATTGCCCTCACTAAAAGGGACGCTAACCGTGTGAAGGAGGAGAGAAAGTAAGGCGAAAGGGAGGTAGAGGAGCAGCTGCTACTCACAGGGAACCTCTGAGGACCCACAGCAGGTCTGGGCTGGCTCTGAGCAGGAGGCATCAAGGGCACTGCAATGAGAGAGAGGTAGAAAGAGAGAAAGAGAAGGAGGGGGAGGGGGAGAAAATGAAAATGAGAGGCAGTAGGCAGAGAGAGAGAGAGCGAGGGTGGTGATTGTAGAAAGGAAGGAGACCATTAGACATATCCATGCTAAAGGCTCTTAGTCAGGGGTACATGTTAAATTTTAGCTCAGTGTTGCTGCACAAATCTGCCCCCTCCCCAGTTAGGTACAGACCAGGGAGCTCAAGGAAATGTTAAATACATGAGAATAACTTGCTTGAATCAACAAATATAAATAAAGACATTTCTTATTGTTTGTAAAAATTTGGCACAAATATTACTTTATAAATGGGATTTGCCTAGTAAGTGTCAGCGAAACTGTATGTCAACATCCAGCACTGGTTAAGAAAATTCAAGTGGAACATATAAACTACAGAAATATAAGAAAAAACACAGATGTACAAAAATAAATAAATAAAATGCACATGCACACACAATCCTAACCTCAGGCACCCCCAGATCTTCCAGCAATTTCCTTTCCCTTGGGAGCACAGCCCACACTGTACACGCTTTCCTAACAAAATTTCAATCTCGGCCTGGACAGACAGGCCAGATAACCCATCTCAGTGAATGCATGCATACTTGAGTTATTGTAACACTGTTTATCTTCACTGCCCATATTAACAAACTGAAGTCAATGCACAAATCTGACAAGACGGCTCATCAGCTCATGTATGGCATAACTTTGTGAATCTACTGTAAAAAGTGTTTAAATACATTTCCAGCAACTATGAGGAAACACAGCTTAATTCATGCTTTAGCCTGGTTTTGCCAGAACAAAGCCCAGATTGTCATTTTATAGATTAAACTTAATCTTTGTCCTTATTTTTTTTTCATTTTGGGTTTTTTTTTGTTTGTTTGTTTTTTACTTAAAGATGTCTAACAGTATCCTTTGCCCGTTACTGTGGTTTAATAAACAGGCAGGTAGATAAATAGCCTCTTGCAACTTCACTGAGTTTATAAGAAACCATCACAGGCCAAAGATGGAGAAGTGACCATCATCACTAATGGGATGGCAGACTGGCTAGGTCGCAGCCCCAGGCGTATGTGGCTACACTGAGTGGAGGTTCCCTCCCCACCTCACAGCCGAGAGGTTTGCCGGACGAGGACTTAGGGCAAAATAGTGTGTTGCTTAATCGAAGTTTATGCATCAGAAACTGTTCAATAAGTTAATGTTTTTCACTTTGAAAGCTATTTGCAGACACTGAAGCTACAATAACAAGCACTGGAAATGCTAATTAGGTCACCGTTTGTCTGACTGTGCACAGGTTGGTTTGGATTCAGTTTCCTGTCACTTTCCCGAATTTGTGTGTGTAACGTCGCGTATGTTATATGTGCATCATCTTTGACTCCAAAAAGTCCCACACGACAGATGAAACTCTCTAAAGCAATTAGGTTTCTTATGCATTCAAACTTTTAAATGTGTATATAATTACAAGTGATTGGTTTGATCCCCATGTTAATGGACAGAACAGTTGAATTTATAAGTTCTATAGCAATATTAATTTTAACTAATTCAAAGGAAAAAATGGAATAAGAGGTAAATATTAAGTTAAATAACAAAAGTCAAACAGAAAGTTCTGGGTTGATGCTGGATAAAAGTACCTTGAACAGATGATGTTGCAGGCCCTCTGAAGTGGGGGTTAATGTGGATGTTCTTGGGTTGTGGAGCCTGTTGCTGGTGATGTGGAGGGAAGTTGGGTGGAGGGGAATTCATCAGCCGTGGTGGCGGCTCCATCTGGGGTCGCAGCGGCGGGGAGCGATGAGACATGTGTGGAGGGATGAGGGGCTGAAGGGGCTGCTGAGGAAGCGGACGCCCGTGATCTTGAAAGTGAGGCGGTCCGCTTGGGCGCGAGGGGTGATGCTGCGGGGAATGCAGCTGCTGCTGCTGATGAGAATGATGAGGAGGAAGCATTCGCGAGGACTGCTGTTAATTGGAAAGAGAAAGGAAAGCAGAGAGGAGGGAAAATCAAAACAACCCGTCAAAACACCTTTCGTTCTTTTGGATTCTGTTATGATGGGAGGACACACCAACAAGTTAATTCAACAGCAAGAACAAAGACGGTATGGTAGAAGTACGATGTGTTCTCTTTATGCTGGGTTCAGACTCTGTGATAACAGCCTGATTGTGACAGATGACGGAGGCTTCACTGGTAATCAAAAACGATAATAACGGAGGAAACCCGAAGCAACTCATGATTGTCCTGACGAACAACCTGCTACGTCAGAATATTTTTCTGAGGTTGACCATTATGAGCAAAGTAAAAGAGGAATGATGCTGCCAGTGTAGCTCAATGAATATCATGTGCAATCATAATTAATAAAGGAGAAACAGCAAGTAGTCCATCATGTCACAGTTACAAAAAGGCAAGTTTTTAATGCCTATAAATCGCCAACTCTGCCACAGTGACCATCATAGCAGGTACAAAAATTTAGCACTTTGAACCCAGCGTTAGATTTTGTCAACTTTCATTCAATCAAAATATAAAATCTTTCAAATATGCTGCAAAAATTAAGAAAAACAAACAAAACCAACACTAAAAATAAGTCATGCCACCTGCCACCACTGGAATATCCTTGCCATCGACGCATCGGGAAAAAAAATTATATAGTTAGGTGATGTTTCAAATGGGTCCTTCATAATTGGTCAATCTGTTTACTGAGCAAACAAACAAACATGCCAGTGACCAAATTAGTCAAATAGTTAAACCTGACAACCAGAGTGCCTTGTAAAAAGCGCATACTCATTAACGGCAGCCAGCAGGATGTTTGTGGTGTTGGCATGTCATCCCTGTGCCATTAAATTTTCATTTCCAGTGTTTACGTTTGGGTTTGAATTTTAAAGCCTATTAACACTAATTAATACAACCTAAAATAATGCAGTGCTAGAGTTGGATGTCATCTAGCCTTGAAAAAGAATCACTTTAATCACAGTCTCCAGCTGTGAACAACAGGGGAAAACAGCCAACTGATACCTTTGTTTGTTACCTGAAGCCTTGATCTAAAAATGTAAAACCCAACACACCTACAGTTTGTTTTATTTAAAAACAATACTAACATTTTCCATTTTTATTTGATAAATTCATTTACATTAAAACTATTTATACTGTATGATATACCAGTGTATAAAAATGCCCAGGATGAAAAAGTATTAGTTACTTGCACACATATGCAGACAGGCATATTATAGCTACATGCTTAATGTGACTTTTTGCCCTATAACAAATGTATATTGAAAGATTAAGTGGTTGGAGATAAATCCTCTGTGCAAAGAGCAAACTTTTTTTTTTATAATGCTGTCTAAATGAACAACTGCTAAGTCATTTTCTATAATCCATATATCACTGACTACAGGAGAGCAGAGAGTGCTTTGACTTTCTTTCCGTGTGTAATCAACCATTGCTGTGAGATAGGAAGAAGAGCAGCAGCAAAATAAATACATGTCAAGTACTTAGACACGCTGCCTTGTAAGTGTGACGAATACAAGGAGGTAAAAAGTTGAGCCATTTCAAATCATCTTATTCAGTGAAGCCCTTATGCTCCCTTACAGAGAAGTGACAGAGTACTGAGTGATGCAATACTCTGTGCAGCCAAATAGGAGAACCCTTTAAAAGCATTCAGGTGGATGACTTGACAGTACTTTACCTGCATGCCCAGGTTTCCCATCGGGGGGAATCTCTGGTCGTTCATTCTTCCTCTGTTTCCCCCTCTATAGTCTCCCATTTCAAACACTGGGAAGCCTCCCCTTCCTCTGCCTCCTCGTCCCCCGCCTCGGCCTCTGCCTCCGCCTCCGTGACGATTTTGTTTCTTCTGCCGTTCTTGCTCCTCGAATTCCATCAAATCTCGCTTGGCCTTCTCTGACAGTTCTGTTTATACGTGGAACAGGAAAAGGAGACACACATTAAACTTAAATCAATGGACGTTTAAGTAATGTAAATGAAGCCTATAAGAGTTTAGAGAGAGTCAATGTTTCAGCATCTTTAAGCATACAGGCTGTCAGTGGATACAGAATAAATTATTCCCAGTAGGAATAATTTGTACCTAGTGTTTCAGGGATGTTCCGCCTTTTACTGCCTGCATCTGCCAGCCGCACAACAACGCCCTCCTTTCTTTCAGATTTGAACCTTATGCGGCCAGACTCTTCATCTTCCTCGTCTTCTTCGTCCGATTCCTCCTTTGTTTCTTCTCGCACTGCCTCGCTTTCACCCTGAAGGACATGCTCCGATGTTAAAAGCAGAAGACGTCTTCTATCCAAACATTTCCTTCACCATTTTTACTCTGTGACCAACACTTGGCTTGCTGTGTTTAATTTTATTATTGGCTTTATTGCATGAAAGGACATCTTCAAATTCATGCTGGAGTTTACTGAATATACACCAACAGTTAGGTGCTAGTAGTCAAAAGGTTAAAGTATATACTCCCATTGCTACAATCAACCTCTATGCTTTCCTAGCTAACAAAGCCAGCCTTCGAGCTAGATTGCACCATGTTAAGTTGCTGCACCATTTGTTCATCCCGTTTTAACACTGAAATAAACTTCGTCAATATAAAGAAGCTGATTTCAAAATACCTCCTCCATGTCATAGACTCGAGTCCCTTCAGCAGTGCCTTCTTCATTCTGCCGATCTCCCTCCACCTCCTCTGTGCCCTCCTCCTGCTGGGCTCCATCTTCATCAAGAGGCTCATCACCATAGGGGGTTTCATATTCTTCATCCTTTAAAGATGAAACCGTTAACATGCTTCAATAAATCCACAACAGCTTTCTGATTGGGACTGGCAATACCTTAAATCGAACATTTTTTTATTTTTCTTGTTTCTGATGAAAATTAAAAACATGTGGTTAATAAAGATGCGGTTATAGTGATGGAAAAAAGATAAATCTAAGAGCTGACTAGCTGAAATGAATGCAAGAGGTGACATGATGATATAATTTGCAGTGTAGATCAATAAAATTTCAACTTTTCTCATTAAAATAAAGGACAAAAAATAAATAAAATAAAAATCCCACAGAGCATGCACAATAAAATTCTATGGCGAGGTTTTTGGGGAGGCACCAGACAACCCCACCCCTTCCAAACCCAAATTATCATAACAGTAGGCGCAAGGCTTCATTACTATTCCTGACAGCATTTGAAATTCAATGAGATGTAAATGTTTGACATGATATACAGAAATGCAGGCGCAGATAAAAACACTCCTCCCTGCTTCAATGATGGTGAAAATATCATTGACTGACTCCTCACAAATCACTCCGTTACTGTCCACGCTGATTTCACTTCAACCCATGATGCAAACACTGAGCTGTGATCCAAATACACAACTCAGTCAAAAAAAAAAAAAATCAACACACAAAAGGTGCCATATAGCTGGAATATGAGCTGCCAGCAATTCCAGCATTTGAACTGCACAATCCCCTCTAACAAATACCAATTGCTGAATAAGGTCAGATTGTATGTCTTGCAGTGATGTTAGGTGATGTTAGGTGTTGTGCTCCATTAACCTGCCAGCAGCAGCGCCACGTATAAAGGCAGAAAGGGGGGGTTGTATTCCGACCAAACCAGGCGGATGGACAGTAAGCCCCAAGGGAGGCACGAGAACAGCTTAATCCTTTAAACTGTTCCACAAAATGCTCAATGAATACCACAGTGAGCAAAATGTCAAGGCCATGCAGTCTAGTGACCTTGTAAACAGTCACTGCAGATAGCTGAAATACACCTCCACACCTGCAGACATCTCCAAAATATCCAATCCAAAATAGGCAGCCACTTGTGCTAAGAAGGTCAGCATCTTATCGTTGTTTGGAGAAAGACGGTAGGCTAATATATCTCTGTCAGGTGACAAACACAATCACACCATGGTAAATGGACCATAACAGACATTTGCACATGGATCTGGTCTTATCTTTGATCCTCTTAGCCCAGGCTAAGAGGAAAGGAAAACGAATAAAAGGGAAACTCACATCAATCATTAGAAAACTGTATGGAGTGTCCTCGGGAAGGTCAATAATCTTTTCACCTGCATGAGACTTTATCAGATCCAGTCTAAAGGCAGAGATAAAAGCCCCCCACATTAACCTCTGCCGATTGGCAGCACATCTCCCTGACACAAAGCAGCTTCTTACTCCCCCAAAGATACAAGGCCCAAGGTCACAATGGCACAGGGATTTGGAGGCGACAGCAGAGCATTACCTCACGCCAAACAAGCTGTCAACAAAACTTTGTCAGCAAGATGGAGAAATTAACTGGCAGGAAGTGATAATGAATCTAATCCTCCCCTGCCAAAAAACACCGACCAACATCTCCTTCTCCTGAATAGATTTTCAATCCTGACTGACCCTGTACTGAGACAAGAAAATTGACATTATCTCTTGGACACAATAGAGCTGGGCAGAAAAGGGGGAGAATGGGCAGAAATGTGTGTGTGTGGGGGTGTTTACGCACAGATTTGAACAACTGAGGAAATGTGAGAACTCACTTGAAATTCACCATCAATAGGCTCATTGATTTGGATGTTTAGCACACCATCCTGATAGTCGTCATCAGCCTCTGCTAGCTCTCCTGCGTAACCTATTTGGTCTTCAGAAATCTCTGCGCCATCTTCTTGGCTATATTCCTCTGTATATGCATCACCCTCTTGCTGGTACTCCTCTGCCTCCTCCATATCCCCTTCTTCGCAGCCCTCTGCACCGAGGTTCACAACGTCATCGGTGTAGTCTTCTTCCTGTGAGTTGTCCTGCTGGTCATAGGATGTGCCCAGGGTATATGTGGCATTGAGGCTGATATCCTGACCACTGAGAAGAAGTGAAAACATTTTAACATCCCAGAAAACAGAAATGATGGAAGTCTAAGCAAAGATGAAGACAAGATGTTAGTGGATTACCTCTGATCTACATCTTCATCGTCACTCCTGAGAAGATCATCATTTAGCTCTTCATCTGATACTTCTGATGGATTCTGAAACCAACAAACAAACAGGACCATTATGGTTTTTAAAATACTGTTCTTTAGACGTGTGCATGTGTTGGTGTGTCTGTTAAAGGTGTGGGGGCAGGGGACCACCTCCAACCCCAAAGGATGCTCTATTCCCATGTGGTGAAGGCAATCTGGACAGGTCAACAGAGTGCTTGTTTGTCCACTGTACTTCCTCCTGGTTCACATCAACAATTCCCCCTGTGGAGGAGCCACCTGCTACAAATCCACTGCTCGCATCATTTTCTAAATGTTCCACAAACACCATCATCTAATGTATAGGATGTTGTTTTACGGTTTTTAAGCAGAGAAACCATACCAACAGCTTGGTGCAAAACAGTAACACAGCCAAAAATGTGACTTTTAAAAGCATTTAGCTTATTCTCACCTTTTTACCTGACAGCCAATCCTCTTCCAACAAATCCTCTTCCAAATCACTTTTGTGGAGAAAAGACAAACAATGACAGGTTAGGAGAGTTAGACATCAGCATGTTAAGTAATACTGCCTCATATAATACTGTCAATTCTCTATTCACCAAGCAAGCTAAACCTGTTTAGGTAAAATCTTCTTAAAAGATAAATATAGAATTACTAAAATTGGTGTTATATTTACAGCTCTAGTTTGGTTCCCCTTTGGAGTCCTTATGTTTTATTAAGTCTCAACTTTTAACAACAGCATGTTGTGCCATTTAATACAATAAAGGACTATTCCTGTAGAGTGTAAGAGTGTAAATCCTGTAAATGCAATAATTTACCTCTCAAGATCATCATCTTCACCTCTCCTTCTGCGTGACCGCTCAGCACCGGGTTTGTCATATTCATCAAAGTCAAAATCTGCCAAAAGAAGGACAATTGTGCTTAAACATTAGCTCTAACAAGAGAAATTCAAAACATTAAGCGAAGTCTCCCACAAGGATTTAGAGGGTGGTGGTAGGCAGCAGGCAGGATATTAGCCCGGGCTACTTTTTCATCATTTGCACAGTTCTGTTAAGACCAAATCACATGCGGCACCAGTAAGATTTAACAATGAACAATCACATTGTTACAAATAAAACAGGGTAAAATCACTCCATGAAAAGATAACCCAAAAATATAAAAAATATTTACATTTTTAACATTATTTTGGAAATCTAGCAATGGCTTACAATAACTACAAAATATATAAAAATTAGTGTTAAGGTGAGACATAGTCCACATTTTCCTCATATGCCATAGGCCTATTATCTCACTACGATGCCTGTTTTAGTGTGAACGTGTATCCGTTACAAATGGAGGAGGCTCCTTGCCTGCACAATTAAACTTTTACATTTATTTTGCAAATACTGGTCAAAAACACTGAAGACTAGTGTCTCTTTTCTACTGGCCAAGATACAACACTTGAGCTAAACATGAATGAACATGAACACATGAATTTATGTCTTGGCAAGACTAATGCAGATGGGCATGTTTCTGCACCACCATGCTAAAGTTGATCTGTAGTAAATCAAAATATATTAAAGTATTTAAATGTTTGGCTGGAAACTAGCGCTTTTAAGAAGATATATTTTATGTATCCTAAAGCTGGGAAATTCCTTTAATATGTAAAGCATTATACTAACATTATAGAATCGGGTTGCACAATTAATTGAATTTTAATCTCGATCACCATTTTGGCTTCCCACAATTAATTGAAATTGATCAAGCGACACTGAAAACGCGTGCTCCCCCAATGGAACACAAACCAGAGGCAAATCAAGTGCGTCCTAAATCAGCACCTGACCACGTGCATGCATGTGCCAATCACAGCTTTTCCCTGTGCGACAAAGCTTCAATTTTCCCAGATTAGTTTGGACATGTACCTTACATTAGATTAAAAGACAGAAATACAACAAACTTCAATTGTCTAATATAGCAGGAGGTGAAGAGGTGAGGAGAAAATCATTTGTTCTTTGGAAATACTTTGGATTTAAGGCAAATTTTGTTAACCAACCAGCAACACAACTGCCTGAAAACATACCCCAAAACTGCACTGTAATGAAGGGCAAGGGGGGGGGGGAAGCAATGGGTGCTACCGTGACTCGTTCAATGTTAACTCAGACATTCATAAAATTGAGCCTGTGCAGTGCATCAGTCTCCATCCAGCTCACAAAAATACAGTGAAAATACCAACGCAATCACATTTAGCCAAAAATAATTACCCAATAAACACGGTGCATAATGAAAGCTTCAGTAAAATGATACATATACTTGACTAAAGATGGGCTACCCCTTTACACAATCACTTTTCCAAAGTGGCAAAACCGGTGCTATATGCAAACAAAGGGTATATAAAGGGGGATCTCTTACTTTGCTACTAGTTTTAGTGACATCCATCATCCAGGTTTTATCAATGGAATGAAAGACTTTATATTTTCCTTCTAGGAGATGCACTTGCGTCAAGTGAATAAATACCTTATTTGTCTGAAAGGCTTCTTTACTTAACTGAAATTTAGCACAATTTATTTTTCCTTAATAAAAGCACTCAATAATCAAATGATTGTGATCTCCATATTATTAATATTTTGGCCATAAATGTGCAGCCCCCCGCATTAGATTTTCTGCTTTTCACAATCTGAAATGCTGAAATGACCCAAACTACAAACACCCATCTGCGCATGCTCCTCACCCCAAAACAAACTGACGTTATTGTTGCATTGACATGTGTATCAAGAGCCTATTACACAAACAGGTCAAACTCTTTGAAATCTTTCTCAGAAAAAACACAGATTATCTATCATGAACGAGTATAATTTGGCATATGATGTCATACTAGCCAATTCAGGCAAACCACGTTTATTTATATAGGAAAGGGTTTGAAAAAATACACATAATACACAGGAGAGATGTGTACTCAATAAGTGATGGGCCTCACTTGTCAATAAAAAGGCACAGTTATCTGATAAGTTTAAAGGCAGTGATCAATAACCTCATTTTAGCTGTTGTTTGAAAAAGGCTAGCACTGAAGCAGATTTGGCCTCCATTAAATCAATAAAAGTGCCATTCAAATGTAATAGACCTTGATACAATTGGGGTAACACTCACAGCAGCAACATGATCCATGAATGTCAAAGCAGCTGAGATATTAACCACTCTGATCAGAACTTTCAGAAATAAATCAGAGAGATAAAAGAACACAGATTAAATTATGTGGGTTCACCTAAATCTGGAGAACTCAATTTTAGCAGGTTTTCCAAACAACCTTGAATAGAATCTGTCATTCAAAATAACATCCCTACACCTAGAACTCAGCAAATGAGGCAAAATGCAACTCCCGATTCCCTGAAAGCCAGACATCATATTAGCAAAAAAGGGAGGAATGTTCAAAATACTGAAAAATTGAAAGTGTTTAAATTAGGGATACCCTGACTGACCAGCTGGGGACTGGAATCAGTCCTTTTTCATCATTGTAAGCCCTCCATGTCCAATTACCAGCCAGTGTTTTTCATATAGGCCACATACTAAAATACCTATTAACATGCAAGCTCTTCAGTGTGAGTGAAAACACAAGGTTCATCAAAGTAAAGCACAAAAGCAGCACGAAAACATTCGTTATAACAAACCTAATAAGACACTTAAAGAAGCCTATACATTTTAAAGAAGCCACAAAAGGAAAAAGCAACTACAGCTATCCAGACATCAGAGCGAGTCACAAAGCAGAAGCCTTGGTATGAGCAAAGAAACATCATGGTTTAAAACGTGAAAAGTGTCAGTGTCCTGTTAGAGAAGGCTGACTTTTGTATATGCTGTCAATTGGCAAAGTTGGTAATGAAAGGTCACACTAAATAAATAAATAAAAATCAACAAATTCAACAAAACTGGAAGAGGCTCAGGTAATTTAACTGTGATTTAAATATCAAGTTTAGCTCATGGGCACCCTTCTGCACCCATGAACTTTTCTTGTCTCTACCCATCTTTACCCGACCATCCTTAATGACCCTCCCCATGACTAAGGCTGGTGCTCCCTGACAGACAGTCGAGCGTGAAACCTTTATCTGGTAAATGACACGATGTAATTCAGAATAATTTTCTGTTTTATCAGTAAAGTGTTAAAAACTAGACAGCATGGCGGGAGTCACTGCTGATGGTGGGAAGCAGAGAGTATCTGTAGCGAGAACGCTTTGCACTTTTAGAGTATTCAAACAGAATGAAGTAACACATCGCCTCTTTCCCTCCAAAATATTCTAATAATTAATAAAGATAAAGCGAATGGAAGCATGTCGGCCAACAACAGCAGCACAACCAGCCATTAAAAACAAGTTTAACAATGAACTGCCACTGGTAGACATTTTCATCATTCACAGAGCCTACTACCTTGTCTACAGTCTATGGCAACATCAACAAGCGAGGCACTAGTGCTATTAAATACCTAACAACTGTTGCGAGAAGCATGTGTCACACACAAACACACACGAGAGATGACATGCAGGTTTCCACAGGCAGTGTGCTCAGAGGTTAATAACTGTGTGTCAGTAGTGCAGCAAGAACTATATTCAAGACCCTGAAAATAATGAAGCGAAATTTAATCTATTATCAATTTTAATTTTTACATTTCCACATTTTCTGTTCTGGCAAAAGTTCTTCTACTCAAAGGGCAAATTAGCAGCTTTAAACTAGGCTCTCGAGTCTGTTTTGCCTAATAATTCAGTCTCTGCCCTTCTAATTATTCTGTATCCGTGCTTTAAGCTTGAAATTCTACTCTGACATTAAAGCCTGATAAAGCTGCCATTTTTAAAGAACATCCTAGAAACGTAGCCATGCAGTGCGCATGGGTTTTCAACAAAAAAACTGTTTTACGGTTGACAGCTATCAATATCGACAATAATCATGCACGAGTCAGTTGTTTAATGGACTGCTAAAGGCACGACTCACAAACTCTTAAATTTGGTATTGAAGTTATGCCAAAAAACTTTCTGCATTCATGCAGTGCAGAAGAGTAACATGTTAATTTAGCATATGAACTTGATAAAGAGAATAGCCATAACATTCCAGTATACTCAGTCTGGCAAAAAAGGTAATCAAAATAAAATATGTAAGCTTGCCTTCTCTCACCCCAACCGGTCGCAGCAGATGGCCGCCCCTCCCTGAGCCTGCTTCTGCTGGAGGTTTCTTCCTGTTAAAAGGGAGTTTTTCCTTCCCACTGTCGCCAAAGTGCTTGCTCACAGGGGGTCATATGATTGTTGGGTTTTCTCTTTATGTACTATTATACAATATAAAGTGCCTTGAGGCGACTGTTGTTGTGATCTGGCGCTATATAAATAAAATTGGATTGAAATTGAACTGAACTGTATGTGCTAAATCACGTACAGGCAAAAACACAACCAGAGCTGGCCCATAAAGACAAATAAAATAACCCATAAGAAGTGGAGAGAAAAAACAAGTTAAAAAAACACACACACACACACACAAAACAAAACACAAAATCTGTTTTCGGTAAGAAATCTCATGTCAAATGCCTGTAATGGTTCTTTACTGCTGTTTGAAAGTCCCAATACAGTGTGTTTCATCACTGACTTGTGCAGTGGTGCATATTAGACACCTGGCAGGATGTATTCTTTTTAAAACTTTGCTATAATATTTAATTTAAATTGTATTTATACAGGGCCAAGTCATAACAGCAGTAGACTCAACTCAATTTTTACTGTAAGGTAAATACCCTACAACAACAGAGAGAACCCCCAACACATAAACGACCCCCTTTAAGCAAGCACTTGGCAACAGTGGGAACAAGAACCTCTTGGAAGGAAGAAACCCCTGCAGGAGTAGGCTCAGGAAGGGGCAGCTATCTGCTGATTGCAATATTTTCATTTCAGGCTTCTGCTTACTTCATCCAAGTCAGTATGGCCTCCTAAATGTAGTCTGCTAATGTAAAATGGTGTGTAGAAAATAGAACCACAGCTGTTTGATGCATTATCATCCTCTTATTTTATACTGAATAAAGTGACATTTCTAACTTCACCCGCCAGCAATCTCTTAGCGATACAATCTCTGTACGGGTCTTATTTCAGGTTAAAGCCATTGGTCAATCCGGTCTTGTGGTCCCATCCACATCAAACATCCAAATGATGCCACTGTTGTTCAAGTGTTCACAGGTCTGGTGCGTGAATTGTACCGCTTGTAATCAAATGTATTCACTCTTACTGTAATTGTGATCGTAAGATGGCCTCTACAAAGCAACGTTATCCAAACACAATGTAGGTATTACTATGGGGATATACGGACATCGTTAACTGCGTCATAGTGCCCTTATAGACATATGCAGTTGTGAGTATAGCTACGATACTGGCGAAAAAGCCATACAATGATAGCCTGGTAATGTGGGTAGGCAAGTAAATCAACAGTGTTAATCGTCCACAAAAGATCTAGTTGTTTTTTGGGGGGGGAGGGGGGCGGCGGCGACTGCCTTGAGCTATCAAAATTAGCTCACGATAAAAGCGTTACTGTGATCAAAAAGGAAAAAGACGTGATTAGGGAACCATTATATGTGCTTTAAAACTCAGGAGAAAGCAAATAGGACCTATGGCTTATTTCATATTAAGCTTAGCTATCCAGGAATCAAGCGGCTTTTTTTCAATCTCACCAGATACCACACTAGCAGCGAGCGTATTTGCTAATAATGTTAGCAAACAGGCCAAAAAAATTAAGCGCTAATCAGCGCTTGACTTTGTCCTCAATGTATTAACAGTAGCTGTGGAAATTATAGACAACTAGAGCGTTTTACAAATGCAAACTTGTTAAGTTAACTTTGTGTCAGGTATTTTCGTATGCTTATATTCCTTTTCATTTTACAAAGCTGGTTTAGCTTTGGGCTGGGCTAGCATGCGGCCTTCCCTCATTGAAGCGGTGTGTTGATAGTACGAACTAGCTAAGTTAGCTTGACTTAGCTCTGCGGCTAACTTAGCACTATCGACAAAATCAACTGACATTACTTACCCTGATCGTTGGATGACATGGTGCAAGGCCCGTCCCGCTTAAAGTGTGATTACTGCGCTGCAGAGTGCATCTAATCTTCAATACTTCACCATTATCACGTTGTAAAATATAAGACTGGCAAGAGCTTCTATGCGGCAATGACTTCCGATCTCAACCAGGGTACAACATGCTAGAGATGGGTTTGCAGCGATGATGCATTGTGGGTGGGGAAAGCTCTCCGATCAGTTTGCTGCAGGAAATCGAGCTCTCTCTGTAGTGCCAGGTAGACACTGGCTGGGTATTAAGAATTTAGACATATATTTGCCCTCGACTACTAGACTACATGCAGGTCATTACTATGAGAGAAGGATATTTAATTTAAATCTGAATAAAGTATGACATTGACTTCTTGTTGGTTCTACAAAAAGCATACATCATTAACACAATTACCAAATCTGAATATTATGTGGCATCTTGGTAAGTAAGTGTATTTCCTATAATTTCAAAGTGACATTTTCAGCACTTTCTTTTTCAGGTTAGGGCAGCTGTTGCTCTGGAGGTAGAGTGGGTTGTCTACCATCAGGTCGATGGTTTGATTCCCAGCAGTTTTAGTATGTATGAGTTACTTAGGATACTGAACTTAGGATACTTTCCCCCCAGTGTGAGCATGTGAATTCCTAAAAGTGCTTAGGCATAGGAACAAAGCACGTGTTTAAATGTGTGTTTGAATGGATGAAGAAGGCCTGCAGTAAGAAAACACTTTGAATGCTCAAATAGAGTTCTGCGCTGTATAAGTACCAGCTCATTTACAAAATTCTGTACTATACAAAACATTAATGAAAAGTATAAAATGAAGGGTACTTCACTGCACTGTAATAACTTTAATTTATCCTCCTTTTTGTAGTTAAGCATCATCCACAGAGAAAAAAGGAGACACGCTCCTATGCGCTCTCTGTTCTTTAACTGTTTTCTGCTTCTTTCCCCCACAGCTTTAAACATTCATGGTACTCATTCAATTTTTAATAATCATTTAAGAATGAACATGCTTTAGCTAGATTAATCCTGCCCTCAAACCTCTCCTTGTAATGTTTTTCAAGGTATAAAAAATCAGGATTTCCACCTGTGTTGGGGAACTGCTTGCACTAATGGAAGAATAACGTTATAGAAACATAACGTTTTTTTGTCATGCATTATTTCAGCAAGGCTGATGAGGTTTTTATAACCCTTACACCAGTGGTAATCCTGTTATAAATAAAGCCCCTTTTAAATTTTAGTTTTGCACTTTCATTTTCTTTATTCCAAAAAAAATCTTTTAAAATCAAAACTTTTATCTTCCTTTTCGCTATAAAAAGCACACCTGGACTCTTGCACAATATCAAAGCTTTAGTGGACACTGTTCCCTTAAAGGGACAGTGGTGCTAGGTACTTCTTTTTTCTTTTGTCAAGTCTCAATCAACTCTCTGATAACTTTGCTCCCTAAAGGAATAGTAGACGGGTTCTGCACTAAGATGAAACAATGAGTAACAACAAAAAACAGCAGTCTTTTAATCAGATTTAATCTGAAACTTGGAAAAGGAAACTAATTCAGTTCCCTGCTCAATTAAATATGCTATTTTGCACACATAAAATCATGAATAACAGAAAAAATACTTGCTATCTTTAGAAATAAAACAACCTCAGGCATTCAAAAGCTTGTATTTATTGTCTTGACGTGAGTTTTCTTTTTTTTTAATACAGACAAGAGATCACAAACAGGCTTACAACACTTGAAACTCATGAATAATACAAAATATTCTGGTTGTTAATTGGATTCTATATGTTTCAATGCCACATAAATACATTAACACTAGAACAGAGAACAAAGACAAACTTCTTTCTATTGGTCAGCTTTATGCTAGTGGGTGAAGTTTGCCCTTAGGGTGTCTGCTAGAAAGCCTCAAGGCAGAAGCCTTTATGAAGTCAGGTAAGCTAGTATAAAAAGTGAAAAGTGTTGGAATAGGGAGGAGGTAAGGGTAGATGAATGGGCAGAGCACAAGACTTTCTCCTAGGAGATACCTGGAGTTTGTGTCCCATATGAAACCAAGAGCCAACTTTGGCTTTTTTTAGGCTTTGTTTTCAGTTGTACTTTAGTTTAAACACAGGCTTATCAACTCTGTGATGGGCCTGGAGCAGATATTTTTGGGGCCCTTACTGCCACCAGGGCAAAAACACCAGCTCACATTTAAACTGTCTCTCTATATTTCTCAATAATCAAGACAATCAACAGCATCGTTCTAGCTTTTAAACAGCACCGTGGACAGCAGCTGCAGTCAGAAGTCGGGGAATGGACACATTTAGTGCTCATTTAGTGCTATAAACCTGACTAGCTAAAGTAACATGAGACAACTGTGATTACTATAAACATGGAACAAAGGAGAGAAGCCCATAACCACATTCAACAATCATTTCCAGTCAACCAGCTTCTAGATGTGCATATTTTCAACATATAAGTGGTAATAATGTTTCAGTCATTTACAATAAGAACGTTGTCTCAGCAAAGACATTGATAACACTGCTTAAATTCAAAGTCCATCATCCTGCTCACTTCTCTCCATTCTCTTCTGAGCATCAAGTTTTTACTTTAGTAAATATCATTTATAATGCTGCTGTGCTGACAAAGTCCTCTATAGTACAGCCTACAAAAAAGCTGATGTCAACAAGTTCGTGCACATCATCCGCAAGGCCCCCTGAGGTTAGGAAGACAAGTAAAATATTTCCCAGCATGCCCCTTTGTCACCAGGACTTTTCAGAAATTCAATTCATAAGGAAAACGTATATTGCATGAATCAAGTTCTGCTCACAAGATAGAACCAGCGCTGGTGAAACATTTATAACAGAACAAAGCAACAGATCATGATGTGAGCTGTGGAAGTTTGTGGAGTTCCCTTCCACAGTCTTTACACTGTATAGGCTCCACCAATTCTTTTAAAAAGCAGCTGAAGACAGACAAGCTTTTAATTCATTTGTTGTTTTATTTTTTCATTTTATTATTATTTTATATTATTATATTATATTCATTTCTGGTCTTATTGTAAAGCACTTTGTGATTTCTATCTGTGAAAAGTGCTATTTAAATAAATTGTACTTACTTTTACTTACTTACTAATGAGTTAAAACTAATCATTTTTCAGTGGGCAACAAAAGTACCTTCATCACATTAACTATGTCTATATGTAGGAAAACTTAAAGTCAATAAGCTTTACATAGTTTCATGGTTCAGGTAATTATAACTAAATGTAATTTAGCACAGACTCGCTAATAATTTTTTTTCATTTAACTTATGAATGTGCTGGGGCATCATAAGCAGCATTAAACTGTGTCAGTAATCACTCTCCTGTTAAGCCTAAACACAGTACATATACGTTTAGTCAGTAAAAGAGGATGTGTAATGATTAGAAAACGCATTTCGAAACTCTGTGATATTTTAATTTGAAAAATATAAAAACTTAACATTATAAAACATATAAACTTATGCCAATTAAAATGAATGACAGATATTTAAGCTTCTGCACAGTGTCTATGCCAGTGAATGAGAACAAAAATGCTTCTATTGAAGCATTATTATATATCAGATATTGTCAAACTAACAGTTATTAAGGGAGCAGGGAACAACACTTATGTCCAAAGTAAAATCAGCAACACCAAAAGCTCAATGAAAAACTTAACAAATATAAACAAAGGATGCAAGACTCCAGTCAGAAAAAGCACACTGTTATGGTTATCTTGACAGTGGCCTCTGAACCAAAAAGGGGGGGAAAAAAGGCCAGACGGGTGGTTGGACTAAAACACAGTATTTCAAAGTAGGTGAATTGAAAAAAACAACAACTTTTTACTGATTACTTAAGTTAGAGATTAGAGTATCAGTATCAGAAGCATGTAAGGAAATAATGAAGAGAGAGAAAGCAGCCTGAAACAGTAATAATCAGGTCTGAGTGTATCTTTTATCTGGAGTTGCACTGAGTTGTGACCATCACCAAAGAGAAGTGATTCATTCTTCAGACACATGACAGCCTCTGGTTTGCATGTTTTTGGAGAAGCAGGATACACACCCAAAATACACCTAAAAGCTATGCAAGGACTTGAAGTACAGCTGATTAAAATTTATGTTCCTCCACAACCAATTGACCACATGCACCAAACAATATTTAGTGTATTAAAATTGTTATAGATATTACAATTTCTAAAAATGCATTTGAAATATATTACATTTAGAAATACAAGTACCTTCATAGAATCTCAAGACACTATAATTGAGAAGGTAGTTCATATGGATAAAAGTATTATTAAAAAAGTATTATTTAATCAGTAGCATGACCCAAATCCTTTGTGCATTCTTCACACTCATGTTGGCAATTACATATTTATCCTATATCCTATATATATTTTTATGATTATAACTGGCTGGGGGTTAGCTTTGTTTTATTCAGTTATATACGCTTTTAGCTTGGAGCGTAATAAGTGTTGGAATTTTGGTTTCAGATATTTGGAAGACTATTAATGCTGTTACATGTAGTATGGGCATGAGGAAGGCGTGCAGCAAATTCAAAATGGCAAAATTTTAATTCATATTTATGAACTGGGAGTTGATGTGAGGAGTGAACTGGCTCAACAAGGATGGACGGATTGTGCCTATTTGGCATAATATGTACGAAATAACAGCAACTGGACAATTTCTATTTAGCTAACAATTAGCTAAATTATTAACATAGCCACATATTGATATTTATATTCCAGCATGTCCTGACTGTGAATATTTTTATCATTAGTTAAATAAATATATTGAAGACATCGCCTCAACCCCCCTTTTTTAACATCTAGAGTTTGGGGTTTGGACATTTTTGCTATTTGGCTGTTGACATCAGTGAGAAAGGATGGGGAGGGGTAGTTTGAATGCTCTTCTTCCGCATGGTCCTAGTGCATGCAGTGTCTCCTGTCTTGTTAAATATTACATTAGTTTATAGACTGTAAATAGAAGAGGGGTCCAATACTGCATTTTCCCTTTGTACGTAAACCCCATCATCTACCACTTTTAAATAACAACCATGCTGTAATTAAATTCTACAGTACAAAAATCAGTGTGGGTCCACAGATGGTTATTGTTTCTGGAATTTCTCCAGTGGGGGTCTCTGATCTGCTTTGCGGTCAAATTTTATGTTTTGATATCTGGAGGTGGTATCTGAATGTGCACTCACATGAGTCGGCTTTGCTTCCCACTGCAGGCAGGTTCATCATATCCGTTATTTCCTGCAAAGCTGTCAAAGTTTAAAAAAACAAACAAACAAACCAAAAAAACATGAAGTGCTTGGTTTTGAATTTTAATGTAACAGAGTACAGCTGTCATGTAAGTGCTCGTCCTTTTCAAATGGTCACTTTGGCTGAAATTCAAAATCTGGCCTTATCTTTATTCATTTCACTCCTTTGATTTTTCTTCCCTGTAAGGTCACAGCCTGCTTATCTCAAAGCTATTTTTTTTTTCTCCTTTTGTGCTTAAGTCTGGGAGTCAAAGTTTCGTCTGAGTCTGGCCGTTAGACTACAGCAGAATTCTAACCCCCAAATTCCTCTTGGGCTGACAAACGTCAACAAAGACCCCGAGAGACACCAAAGAGAGGTGAGCAGTGAACTGAAGCCTCATTGTATTGGCTCATTATGGGGTCCCGCAGTGAGGAAGAAGCTATTTTGTAGCACCACAAGGTCAATATCTGAAAGCCAGGGCGATGGAGGGGATCAGCCGTGAGATTTTTAATTTGAGAAAGTGTAAAGGGACTTTGCTAGTGAAATATAGTCAGTGAATTCTAATAGACTGCAACTACTGATAGACAAAATGTGGACTTTGCCTATTTTTTTCTTTTAAAGTAATATGAAAGGCTGTGTATTCAAAGCATTGCAAATTTGCAGACACTCCCAATACTGTGCTGAAATTTATCAAGCCCATATTTATAATAGTTTACAACTTGAAACCAAAATTGTATCTGGCAAGACCCATTGTGGGTGCTTTTATAGGCCATAACATGCTTTCTGACAATATAAAGGCCTGATGTTTCAGCCTCCCAACCTCTGCAGGTGCAATCCATATCAATATATATATTCCACACCTCATTACATGTTCACTCAGAACATCTGTTTTTAAAGCCGTATAAGATATTTCTATGCTCCATGGATCTACTTTCCCAGGAATTTTGATTTTACTTCCAAATAGAATTGAAAAGGGGACCTGTCACACTCTATTATGCTGACCTCAATGATTCTGTGCTCTGTCCAAATCCAGCGGTTTTCCATAACAATGCAAATTACAGGGTGCAAAGCCGAAGGAGACAAGACTTGTTATTCTCCACCCAAAGGACAGAGGTTCTTTACAACAAACTCGCCTGTATGCCTTGTGTAGACTTTGACAGAATATAAATGCCAACTTGGAAGTTGTTTTGTGCCAGACAATGAGTTTTAGATGTCAGTTCATAAGGATCAGCAGCTGTCTGGAGAAAGTGATGCTAGGGCTTTCGGATGGGGTGGGCTGTAATGGTCTGTAGGAATATTTTTGTGAATGAATGAAAGTTTGAAAGAAAGAAAAAAATCGTCTGAGACCTTCTGATGCCGATTTGGAGGTTCAAATTGGTTCAGTTTTCTTAATGAGGGGAAACTCCTTGGCAACATGGAAACTATTAGATTAATGTATTACACACTTTTTTTTTCTTTATCAGTGTGCATAAAATCAATAACTCTAGCATTATGTACACTGCATCATCACAGCTATCTAGCCTTTATATTTATTTAAACATCTATCTATCCATCTTGAGGAACATGCTACATTTTTAAAAAAGGGTATGAATGAATATAACCGTCTTAACCCTAAAAAGTTCACTGTTTAATGTTATAT